>CAUYQV010041138.1:0-33411 GCA_963574575.1 Galagoides demidoff
TCTTCTTCCTTCATTTAAAACCTGGGATTTGAGGGAGGGTGATTGGAGAGATCACCTCTATGGTTTATCTCACAAGGGTACAAGTGAATCTTTCTAAAAGTAGAACACAATAACTAAGAAAATGACATAAAGGCTATGTTAGCCAGTTTGATGAAAATATTTTAAATTGTATATGAAAACACCACACTGTACCCCATGATTGTATTAATGTACACAGTTATCATTTAATGAAAAAAAAAAAGAAATGAAAGTCCTAACAGAGAATAGAACTGAACAGTGGTATTAGCAAATCCTTTAACACCTGATAGCACCAAATAGTACAAGAAAGGGGAGAGGGTATAATGAATCAAGGGCCCCAATAGAGCATTGGGGTTCACAGTCCACGTCTATACCCATGTGAAATTAAGCAAGTTATTTGTCTTTCTTGAGGCTTTTTTGTTTGCCTATAGAGTGGTAATACCTTCCTTAAGGATTGCAGATTAATAACAAATGTTCCACACTTGGCATCAAGACTGATCAACAATTCTCAATAAAAGTGACTCTTCTTAATGCTCTTGCCATTACAGATATCAGTGCTGATGTCATTCTGTATTCCCAAAGTTAGGTAGGTGCTATTCATGATAGACTTACTTCAGAGCTTCAAGTCTCTTTCTCCTGTCCCAGGGGGTTATGGTTTCCATCTTGCATTTTTATCTGTGAATGCAACCCTTCCACAGACTGCTAAAAACCAAATGCAAGTACGAGGCAAGTATGGTGCTTGCCAGTGGGATAGTGTCAGGTGGGCATTGACTTATGCATCCATGCTAGTGCGTTGCATCATGGTATGCTCAAGCTACTCATTTTTATTGCTTTATTTTACAGGGTAAGAATGATACATAGGCCCCTAGTGAAAGAAGATGAGTTTAAGGCAATTGTAGATAGGGTTGCTATCTTAGTTTTCAACCCTTGAGAAGGTGGACAGTTTGAAGGGAAAAGAAACCAACAATTCGATGCCAAAGTAGAGAGAATTTGATTTAAAAATATTTTTGCCTAGTTTCTTGTCACCTGATATTTCAGGTTCCATGAAAGGAATCAGTTTTGTGGAATTAGCACTGGAGGCACATTTTACAACTTCCTTTGGTGGTCTCTCACCAGGCTTATACCCAAAGGAAATATTTTTAGTATACTATTCTGACATTGTGTATTTGTGCATTTTTTAAAAGCCACTCATCTATTGGAGGAACTTGGGTTCTGCCATTAGGGACAAGGTGACTGGGCCTGAGCCCAGCCAGCTGTAGTAACTAGGCTGGTTGTTGTAGCATGTTCCCATTGATCGGCAACAAATCTCCTCCCAGGGTGAGAGGGGAACCACACAGCTATTAGAGGGCACTCCTCTAGAGCAAGCTAGCATTGCATATGCTCTATACTCCCTGCCAGGTCTCCAGGGTCACAAAGAAAAAGAAACAGGAATTCTGATCTGGCCTCCAGTAATGCTAACATGCCATCACCTGCTATTTCGACACCAGTGTGTCAAGTAGTCAGTTCTCCACCTAAAAGTTCATCTGAGTCTCCTGGAAAACATGTTAAAAAGGGAGATTCCTGGGCTCTCCCAGAAGAGGTTTTGATTTAGCAAATCTGGGATAAAGCCCAGAGATTTCCAATCGCAATAAGAACCAGGAGTGCCTTTGATGCATGGTATATGAACCACACTTTTGGGAACATCAGCCCCACATGGTGGTTCTCATACCTGAATGTGCATTAGAACCATCTGGCTGGCTTGTTAAAATACAGACTACTGGACACAACCCCTGTAGTTTCTCATTCAGTAGGTTTGAGGTAGGGTTCAACAATTTGCATTTCTAACAAATTTCTAGTTGCTGCTGCTGTTGACAGGAATCACATTTTGAGAAACAATGGCCTGCTAAAATGTGGAAAGAATGTGTCTTTATTTTTCTTCTCCTTTTTTAAAAAATTAAGTCATAACTGTATATTAATGCATTTATGGGGTATAATGTGCTGATTTTATATACAACTTGGAATGCTTACATCAAACTGGTTAACAAAGCCTTCACCTCACTTGCTTAATTATTGTGTTAAGACATTTATATTCTACACTTAATAGATTTGACATGTACTCTTATGCACCCTAGGTGTGGTGCCACCGTTTACCCTCCCTCTTCCCTTCTTCATCCTGGGCTATAGTTGTGCTTTATCTTTTTTTTTTTTTTTTTTTTTGCGTTTTTTGGCCAGGCTTGAGTTTGAACCTGTAACCTCCAGCATATGGGGCTGGCACCCTATTCCTTTGAGCCACAGACATTGCCCCCAAAGAACACTTATTAGTTCTTTTTTTTTTTTTTTTTTAGAGACAGAGGCTCTCTTTGTTGCCCTCGGTAGAGTGCTGTGGCATCACAGCTCACAGCAACCTCCAGCTTTTGGGCTTAGGTGATTCTCTTGCCTCAGCCTCCCGAATAGCTGGGACTATAGGCACCTACCACAATGCCCGGCTATTTTTTTGTTGCAATTTGGCTGGGGCTGGGTTTGAACCTGCCACCCTCGGTATATAGGGCTGGCACACTACTCACTGAGCCATAGATGCCACTGTGTTTTATCTTTCGTATGAAATTATGGGTGATTACAAATTGGTTTCATAATAGTATTGAGTACATTGGATACTTTTTCTTCTGTTCTTGAGATTCTTTACTAAGAAGAATACGTTTCCGCTCTGTCCATGTAAACATAAAAGAGGTAAAGTTTTCATCTTTTTTTAGGCTACATAATATTTCATAGTATATTTCATATACCGCAATTTATTAATCCATTCATGGATCAATGGGCACTTGGGCTTCTTCCATGACTTGGCAATTATGAATTGGGTTGCAGTAAACATTCTGGTGCAAATATCTTTGTATAAAATGATTTTTGGTCTTGTGGATATATACCTAGTAGAGGAATTGCAGGATCAAGTGGCAGGTCTACTTTTAGATCCTTAAGTGTTCTAAACTTCTTTCCAAAAGGAATGTATTAGCTTGTAAAAAACTGTTGACTTAGAAGGCAAGGTGCTTTTTGAGAAAAGAAAAGGGGGTATCCAAATCAGAAAAGAGGAGGTCAAAGTATTACTTTTTGCTGATGATACGATCTTCTATCTAGAAAATCTCAAAGACCCTACCAGAAGACTCCTGAAATTGATAAATAGATTCAGTAAAGTCTCAGGCTATAAAATCAGTGTACACAAATCAGTGGTATTACTATATACCAGTAACAGTCAAGCTGAGAGTCAAATCAAAGACTCAATACCATTAACACACCTACAAAAAAAAAAATCTAAAAGTATAATATCTTTATAAAGAGAACTATGAATAACTGAGGAAGAAGATTGCAGATGACATAAACAAATGGAAAACCATACTATGTTCATGGATTGGTAGAATCAAAATTGTTATTATAAATGTCCATACTACCCAAAGTGATTTACAGATTCAATGAAGTTCCTATCAAAATGCCAACATCATTTTTCACAAATCTAGAGAAAATAATTCTCTTTGTTTGGAACTAGAAATGAGCCCAAATAGCCAAAGCCAAAGGTGAGGAATCATGTTATCAGACTTCAGACCACAAGATGAGGTTATAGTAACTAAAACAGCATAGTATTGGCACAAAAATAGATACATAGAACAATGGAATGGAACTCAAATATAAAACTATTCACATACAGCCAACTGATCTTTGGCAAAGGAGAAATAATATACACTGGGGGAAAAAATGCCCTATTCAATAAATGGTGCTAGAAGAATTGGAAAAGAATGAAATAGGATCTGTATCTCTCACTACTCACAAAAATTAATTCAAGATGGATAAAAGACTTAAGCATGAAACCATAAGTATGCTAGAAGAAAATGTAGGAAAATCTCATCTAGATATTGGTCTAGGTAAAGAATTTATGAAGAAGACCCCAACAGCAATCACAGCAACAATAAAAAATTAGTGGGATTTGATTGTAATAAAAACAGAGCAAACAGACAACCTACAGAATGGTAGAAAATATTCATAGCTTATAAATATGATAAAGGGCTGACAACTAGAATTCATAAAAAACACCAACAAGTCAGGAAGTAAACGACCTGACTCAAAAGTGGGCAAAAGACATGAGTGGAACTTTTCAAAAGAAGATAGACAAATGGCCAATAAACATGAAAAATGCTCAATGTCACTAGTCATCAGGGAAATGCAAATTAAAACCACCATGAGAATGGCTTTTATTAAAAAATCCCAAAGCAGTAGATACTGGTATGTGTGCAGAGAAAAGATATGGTTGTACACTGTTTGGGGGGCTGCAAACTGGTACAGCCTCTATGGAAAACAGTATGGAGATTCCTCAAAAAGCTAAAGACCTGCCATTTAATCCAACGCTCCCACTACTGGGTATTTACCCAAAGGAAAATAAGTCATTTTATCAAAAAGACACTTGTACTTGAATGCTTATTGCAGCATAATTCCTAATTGCAAAGATGTAGAATCAATGCAAGTGCCCATCAATTTATGAGTAGATTAACAAAATGTATATATTTTATACATATATATATATCACACTTTATATATGTGTGTGTATATATATGTAGATCATACTCT
Organism: Galagoides demidoff; assembly: GCA_963574575.1. NCBI lineage: Eukaryota > Metazoa > Chordata > Mammalia > Primates > Galagidae > Galagoides > Galagoides demidoff. The sequence goes on from CAUYQV010041138.1 coordinate 4,606, forward strand.
ATACATATACTATGGAGTATGACTCAGCTATGAAGAAGTACACATTAAAGCCTTTTGCAACAATTTAGAAGGAGCTGGGGACCACTATCCTAAGTGAAGTATCTAACTTACAAAATGAAAAAGGAAACACCGCATGTATTTGCTACTAAATTGGAACTAACCAATGAGCACACATATGCACAGAGGCAAGTAAACTCAGTGGAAATCAAACAGGGAGGAAGGGACAGGAGGGGATGGGTGAACACCTACCTACAGGGTACAGTGAACACTGTCTGGGTGCTGAGCACTTATAACCCCGACTCAAGTATAACAAAAGTGAACTATGTAACCAAAGCATTCATACACCTGTAAAATTTTGAAATAATGAAACACTGAGTTTGGATAAAAGATCCCTCTAGCTTCATTGTGAAGAACAGATCAGAGCAAGGACCGACTGGATGTGTGGAGAGCAGATGAGAGGCTGCTGCAGAAAAACAGGCATAAACTGATGGCAGCTTATGTAGCCTTATGAGGTTGATGACTGTAGGAAAAAAATGTTTGGAACTGTTTGAGTCTTTGAAGAAATCCATTTGTATTTTATCAATGGTCAGCAATTCATAATTCCTAATTGCCAGATTAAGATTTCCAATTTAATTTATAGGATCTTCATTAGGTTCCATTATGAGAAAGTGGAATGGTTTACCCAACATAATTCTTCAAAATAAATCCTGGAAATTCTACTTTTTAAAAAAAGAAGAAGAAAATAAGCAAATGGGCATTTATTGAATACTTACTGGGAGATGGTGCCCAGAACAGTAAAATCATATTTATTTTCCCGATAACTTTCTTCTAAATGTTTTTTACAGATGAGAAATTGAAAGGACGGAACAATTCTTACTCTGTTAAAGATCAAATAGCTAAAATATTTTAGTTTATTTTTTTTTTTTAAGTTTCTATAGTTACACATGCAGCAAATGAGGATAGCCCTTGGTCCAGTGAAAAAGTTGCTTTTTGTTACTGCCCAACTCAGCCCAGACTTAACCAGTTTTGTCCTGTGGAAGGAAAATGGCATTGCTGCCACACATTCGGAATGATCGGGGAACATCTCTCTGAAAAGATGGCTGGATTTTATTGCCTACATTTCCTGTTCCAGGGGCCAAGAAGCTGATCTAGAACAGAGGAGCCACTATACAGCTGGCAAGTCAAGTCCCACAGCATCGATCTCATTAGTTTACTTGCAATTCATTAGTTCAGCTGTATACTTACTGAGCACAACTGCATTTGCTGGGTATCGTGCAAGGCACTAATATGTCATACTAATAACAAGAGTTCTGGAGTGAAGCCAGGGAATCAGCATTAAGTGCAGTCCTTTCTTCTTATAAGCTGTGTTCTGGGGTATGTTTTTTTAGCTCTCAGGAGCCTAGTTATCTCCCTATTAGCATAGGTAGGGAGTGAGATGAGACTTGGCGATCTCCGAGGTTCCTCTAGGTCTATACACCCCTGAGTTTATAATTTAAACCTCACAACATGCCTAACCATGGTGCCGTGGGGTGATGACTGGAGGGGACACACGCTGGATATGGAAGGATGTACAAGCAGAAGGGAGTACCTCTGACCCAGAACACTGGAAAATCAAAACACACTGACACGACACAGTTGGAAAAAACTGACAATTCACTATGTCTCCCCAGGGTGGTGGGGGTCGGGTCATACAGCTTCCTGTGGGAGGGGCAGTCAAGGATGGAGGAGTAGGAACCAGGGAGTAAGGAATGGTGAGGGGGATTACAGCTAGCGTGTGACCTCAGAAGCAGAAATGATTCTGGTTTCACTCCCCTGCACAGGCCAGAGTTGTCCTTTCTGTGCTGGTCACATTGGCAAACACCTCTGGGGCTGGATGAGCTGCTTGCTGGGCGTAAGGTTTCCAAGTTTAGCACATAAAAATGCAGACAGTCAGAGAAATTTGAATTTCATGTCAATGACACAATAGCTTAAAGTATAAGTATGACCCAAATACTGCATGGGACATACTTATGTATAAAAATTACACATTGTTGATCTGAAATTCACATTGAACTGCGTCCTGTATTTTACCTGGCAACTCTACATTATAAAGAATCTCGCAGAACCTGGGCTCAGGCGGTGAGAGGGCAACAGCCCCATCTTCTTACACCTGGACTACTCCTTGCTTCTTGGCTGATGGCTCACTGGGAATGCTCAGTGTTTTCCCCTGCCTGGGAGGAGAAAGCTCCCGGCTTCCCTTCCCTCTGCTGAGCTCTTCCTCAGGCCAGTGTTAAAAGCAGAGCAGCCCTAGGGATCCTCTTCTCTCCTCAGGCTGCTGGTCAACAGGGCTAACGCACAGCAGTCGGTGGTGGTAGATTCCCCTGGGCTCCCTTCCTCGTGGCCTAGAGGCTTCTGGACCTGTACAGAAACCTCCCTGCTTGCTCCCTCTCACCTCGTTCATTCTGCAGCTCAACAGTGGAGGGGCTGGAAAGAGCTAGAACAGCTGCTAGAGGAACTTGCTGATACCAGTGGTAGGGACTGGCTGAGTTATTATTTTTTCTTTAGTTCATTTTTAAATTTTCTTTAAGAAAAAAATCCCTGAGTTTAATGTCCTTCCAGTCCCACACACCAGGTCTTTGGACTGGTATGCATTTCTGTCCTTGTGTGCTCACCTTTGCCCTCACCTCCATCTGGGTCCTCAAGTCCATTGCCAGGATGGAGTTTGCTTTGCCTGTGTAGCAAACTGTCCCTAGGGATGCCAGCCATCGAGGGGCAGATTGAGGGCCTTGTATTAGTCAGGGTTCTCCAGAGACACAGAACCAATAGGATATATGGGTATAGGGAGACAAAGAAATGAAGATTTATTATGGAAATTGGCCCATGTGATTATGGAGACTGATTAAGTCCCAGGATACACTATCTGAAAACTGGAGACCTAGGAAAGCCAAGGGTATATAATTCAGCCTGTGCCTGAAGGCTCAAGAACTAGGGGGGCTGGTATACACTAGTTCCCACTTTGAGGCTGAAGGCCTGAGAACCAGTTCTGATGCCTGAGGTCAGGAAAAGATGGGTCCCAATGGGGGAGGGTGGGGCAGAAAGAGAGAGACAGAAAATGAATGCAGGCTTGCCCTTCCTCCATCTTTTGTTCTGTCCAGGCCCACATGGGTGAGGCAAGACCTTCTTTATCAGCCTCCCCAATTCAAATGCTCATTTATTTTTGCAAACACCCTTGTAAACACAGAGATAATGTTTTATCAGCTATGATATCAGCCATCCTTTAATCCGGTTAATTTGACACATAAAATTGGCCATTACAGGGCATGAGCAGTATAATCTTGTATTTATCCTGGGTCATCTTCTTCTGCATAAAACAAGTTAAAGGAGTTCTTTGGGATACCAGGTTATATCTGCTCTTTCTTTCTTGAATGATCAAGAGCTTCTGATGGAAAGACAAGCTCCACGCATTAATTTATTCCACCATCATCTTTTCAAGTGCTTACTTTGTGCTATAGCAAATGTCTTCGAGGTGAAGCAATGCTCTGTATGTGATTGCTCAGAGATATCCACTCAAGCCTTCACCTGCTGTCATGTCAATTGCATGGCAGGATATGACCTATTTTATTGCCATCAGGGAGAGCAGCCTAGAAAAGGCCAGGACTGAACTTTGATCTGCCTACTAGAATGGCCCAAGTGCTAAGAACTCCAGAGTAGAGGGTAAAATATGGCATTGGAAGAACAAGGTAGCAAAGGGTTTGTCCATTATGGTCAGAAGTCAGATTGAGGAGGCCCCACAAACCAGGAAAGGCTATTTGCAAACTAGGAGGCCAGCCATAGACTCTGACTCACATGTAGTGCCTTTCCTGAAAGGAAGAAAAGAAGCCTGCAGAGGGCAGGGGTAAAGGGCTGGGGAACAACTCAGGTCTCACACTGAGGCTTGGGCATAAGGATCAATGCATGGGCCCAATTAGCTGATGCAGGGCACGAAAGAGGCCTGGCTCTCAGAAATAAGAAAACATCCCACCTTAGCAAAAGAAGAGCAAAAGTTGGGAGCCACGGGGGAAGAAAGTGATTTGCAGGTAGTCAGTGTCTTGAGTTAGAATTACTTAAGCTCTACTTTTCCACGATCAGAATTGTTCCTCTGAGTGCCATGAAACCAAGCCCGAGTGTCTGAGTTAAAAGACCTTAAAAGGGGGCCAAGTGGGATGAGGGGAGCTGGCGAGGGCCTGCTGTCACTCTCGGTCCCTCATGGGTTTCCATGATCACAGACATTTAATGGGTGTTCCAATCACTGAAAATGATTTCTATCAAGGGAATGAATCTAATCAGACTAGATTCCTAGGCAGTCTGCAGAGCAACAAGCTTAAAACTTCATTCAGATTGGAGAAGCAGATGGAAAGAGTCGACTTCCTCTAGAAATAAGGACTTGAAGTTGGTCCCCAGGGGAAGAAAGAAACTAGGAAAAGACCCTGGAAAAGGACGTAAAAAAACTGACACAAATTGGGTTATGATGCAGACTGGTGTTTGTCACCCCTTAGTGGGATTGTCTCTCCCCAAAATGCAATGGTCTTCACACACCCAAGGGACCCGTCCTTGGTGTGGGCCCTGCAGATGGGTGAAGGGGAGATGTCCCTGTAGGCCAAGCAGACAAGACTCTCAAGCAGCGACAGAGCATGGCACCAGCTGGTGTTCCTCTCGCCTGTGCTCCTAGAGTTCTCATGTAAAGAATCCAGCTGTGCCTTTAGTGATGAGTGACTGTCATCAGGCTCTCTGGCACTTGGAGTCATCCGAGCAGAAAGACCCATCTAGAGTCAAGTGCAGGTGAAGCAGAAATGCTTGGTGCCCAGCACAAGCTTGAAGGGCTAGATGAGACATGGAGGGGACCAGACACCTGCCGTTTGCTTTGAGAGGTGAGGAGAGGCTGGAGGAATGTCGACTGGCTCAAGGGCCATCAGGAGTGAGAGAAAGCTTGTCAATATCCTCCCGATAGAGCAAGTGTTTGTGGTTTGTGGAAGCAAGTGGTCTTGCCAAGGGTTGCTTTGCCGGTGCTATTCCAGAAAAATCATACAGTCAGCACTGGGGAGAAAGACCTAAGACATTGTACACTCAGGCCTTGGATCAACATATATATAGATACATTTTTTGATTTCAAATTAATATGAGGGTAAAAATTTTTAGGTTACAATGTTTTCAATTATAAGGTTGAAGTTCAACCAAGGGGCATGCTGAACACCCTCACATTGTGCACACTCCCCCCCGGCCTCCTTTCCCCTCCTTGCTAGACTATATTTGTATTTCATCATTCATATGTGTGTGTAGTTGTCTATATATTGGTTTCATAGTAGTGTTGAGCACATTGGATTTTTTTTCCATTCTTATTTTTAGAGGTCCCTAAGTAGCTATTTATTGGTGAGCCTTCCCTCTGGGGTGGTGATTATAACTTATCTGGTTTGTAAACATTCTAAAAATGTACCTTAAGTTCCCATGTATTTATCCATTTCCTAGAATAAGCAGCTCCACCAGGTAGACACCAGCCGGACCCATCCTGTGCTGATGTCCAGGTCCTGTGGCTCTGGGATTGGGAGGCCACAGACTCTCCAGTGTAGAGTTCTAGAAGGTTGGGTCCCTGTTCTTCACTGTCTCATACTGGCCTTTCTTGCTGCTTCAGGCTGGAAAGAGTTAATGTGATGTCTTAGACTGGAACAAGATAATAAGGTAATAATCCTGCACACCTGCCTAAATCTTTTGACTTTTTAAAAAACTTTAATGATGGCTAATAGCTGCACTTGATTCTCACAACAGACCTGTGGAGGAAGTCGGGTCATTGTGATTATCTCAATTATCTGAGTGAGGGAACTGAGGCCCAGAGGGGTTGCTCAGCTTGCGTAAGGCCACACAGCCCGCGGTCCAGGGCTCTTTCCAGCACACTACAGAGGCTCCTGAAAATGAAGGCAAGTTTCAGATGCTTGGTGGTTTGCTCCTTCAGACTGTTCTTTGGATTCTCTCCTGCCATCATTTGAAAGAAGCGAATAAGGTTGTTTGCCTCATTACCTGGATTGAAGCCTCCATGTGGCTTGTCTCCAACAATTTCAGCTTCTGGCTATTTCAAGTCAAGGATTTTATTTCTGAATTCTCTTCTTTACTCTTTTTCATTTCATTCACAGCTTTGATCCTGGGCAAGAACTTTAATTTTTATTGATGCTCTTACTCTAAGTAAGACACTGTTGCTAGTTCTTTACTAATTTAAATCATTTATTCCATATGAAAGCCCAAGACAGGAAACTACCATCATCTCCATTTTGTTAACCAAGGCCAGGGACATTAAGCAATTGTCTAAGGTTACCCAACTAGGAAGGGGCAGACGTGGGGTTTGAATTGTGGGTGGCAGGCTTGACAGTCTTAATTGCCATACTGGGTCAGCTCTCTCAGTCTAGAGTAGTGGTTCTCAGACTGCAGTGTGCAGTAGTCTCTGGACTAGTTAAAACCTAGATTTCTCTCAGAGATTCTGATTCAGTAGGTTGGGATGGGGGCTGAGAATCTGAATTTCCAAAAAATGCTAGTGCTCATGCCGCTGGTGGTGCTCACACTTTCAAAACCACTGATGTAGGGGCTCCCAAGGCAGGCACTTGAGGATTAACTGGGTGAACTTTTGAAAAACCAAGACTCTAGGACCCCATTCTAGATATTTTGATTTGACAAGTTTAGGAGAAGGGCCTAGGGTCCGGGGCTTTACAAAGCTTCACTGGAGATTCTAAGGTGTATCCAGGTACAGGGGACTTTGAGGTTAATCTCCTGATGACCCAGTTTCCCATCTAGAAAAGTAACCTAAGAATTAGTCCACCTACAGGAGTTGTTGACTAGCTTAAGTGAGTACACAGGTCTGAAAGTGCTTAGCAAAGGGAAAAGTTCTTTTTAGAGTCAGTTTATTGTTGTTAAGCAGTTTGTTTTAGGTTTCTGAACAGGACCAGAACAATTTTCATTCTAGCTCCTCCACTTTTGCCTGTAAATCTTCATCTCTGAAATAGACATAGTGGTAGTGATTCCAAGGAGTTGTGAAGGTTAGGTGAAATAATGCTTCTATTGTGTTCTGTGCATAGTAAGTGCTCAGTAAGGCAGACTGTTTTAAAAAGAATATGTTATTTTTTACCTTGCTTGCTTTCATGCTGATAGCTGTACTTGCAAACTCATCCAATTAACACACCTGATAGACCTCTTCCTCACTTCCTAAGAGCCCGTCTGTGCCTTGAACTAGGGTAGCTTTTTATCTGTTTCATTATATGTGGGCCTATTCTCTTTGAGCATCTATATATGTCCCTATAGTCTATGACCTCAGAGTATTTATTTTTTTTTAATTTTGGAAAAGAACAATAAAGAATGACAACTAACATTTGTGTCTGTTTACGGAGTTTTACGGAATACTTTAATGTACCTTGTTTCATTGAATACTGTGGAGTACAAGGTTGATGGTGATGCTAATGATGCTTCCTTCTCGCAAGTGGGACATAGAAAACAGTGAAAAAGAAGTGATTTGAATTAAATCCCCCAAACTCCAAGTGTTAGACCCAGGACTCATCTAGTCCATACTCCAATCCTATACTGAATGACAGAGAGAAATATGTTAATCTATTCCATGCTTTTTTCGTCAGATGCATTTTGGTCCTTTCCCCCACTTTTCTCCACTCACAAAACTACTGTTAGAACTTTTGAAGTTGAACTCCAATAAGTTTATCAGCCATTGCAACATTGAAACTTTTTACTCAAGAACATAGTTGGCCTCAAGGGTGACCCATGTCTTCTCCATCTTTTGATCGAGCATGATGGTTGTCTTTGTGCATGATATATGTATTTCTTGTCAAGTTTATTTTAACAAGTTCTATATGTTTGTGCTTATTTGGATAGGCTGATTATTGCTACTATTTAGGAAATTTATTTATTTTATAAATCTATTGATTTTGATTACTGTCTTAGCTGAACTCTGTTAGAAGTAATCATTTCTTCAGCAGATTCTTTAGGGTTTTGTAGGCAAAAGAAATGATCAAATAATCCTTTCTAACAGTTTAATCAAAACTATTTTCTTTTATTATTTAATTGGCATGGATGTTTTTATAGAATTTGAGACAATGAGGTTATCTTAGATTTACTTTTCCTTGGCAAGAAGAAATACACTCTGAAGATTAAGCCACATGCGAAACTCTTTCAATCTCTAAAACAAGAACTTGAGAAAGGTTAGCTTGCTTTGACAAGTGTCCTAATATAAGGTTGGGGATATTACATACTCTTATTTAACATTAAGTAGGGAACAAAGAGAATCCAATTTATTTACATTTACGTAGCCAGTCACTCACTGACTTGATTGCAGAAAAAGTTATTTCTGGAGCATTGAAATAAAATCCACTGATTGAAATTAATTTACTAACTCACAGTAAATTCACTGACAGTGCATATGATCAGGCTTACCGAGCTTCCCTATATTTGTGTGGACAATAACTAGCATGTTTTTCATAAATATAGAAAGAGTATGATTGTGTAGCACATTGTTTTCTCTGATCCTTGGGACAGAACTTACGATTACCCAACTTGAAAAGAATGATTACTTCTGTTGATAAAAAAATATTTAAATATCTAAGTACTTAAAATAGAGAAAAGTAGAACTTTAAAACTTTAAAGAAGGTCAGAATTTAAATGAAGAAATTTGGCCTATAGAGGCAAAAGGACCTGCAGAAGTTTGCAGGGGTAGAAGATGACTAGAAGCCTTCTCGACTCTCTAACTTCATCCAGAGTCAGACAATTTCTAAAATATGCCTTATCGATAATTATCTTTTTGTTTATTTAAAATATGGTTAATTGAATTCATGGACATTGATAGTCCTCAATCTTGCTGAATCATCAAGATGTCAGAAAGCTAGCCCTTCATAGATCATTGTACTTTGGATGCACATTTGAAATTTTCAGAGTCGTTCCTCCAGGAGCTCACCCTAGGACCTTCCAGATTATGCTTATCTACATCTTTACAGTGATGATGCAGAAGGACTACTGTTCTCACTGTTCTCCTACCCAGGGCAGCATTTAATGGTAGAAGAGAAGGTACCTCTTCTCCCCAAGTTGCAGTCAGATAACCCACTATTAGGTCCATTCATCCTGCCTATTTTTGGCAGAAACACAATAGCATTATGAGGGTAATTACTCTCTGAAAAACAAACCAAAAGTTTTTCACTTACTTTAGTAGATCAAACAGTGGCTGTCAGACCTATATTTTATTTGATAATCTTTACATCAGATATTGTTGGTTAGATCAATCAACACCACGCCAACCTTCTTATAGATTGCTTTTTCCTTGCTGAGAAACTAAAAACTACCTTCTCCTGCCTCCCTTGCAGCTAGGATACAGCCTTGGTTTTACCATTTAGAGCCATTCCATTTATGACTTGGAGAAATAAGAGGAAGCAAGACTCATTGTGTGACACAAGTGGCAGAGCTCTTCGAAATCCAAGCTCCAGGGCAGTGGATGCCTAGAGATGGGCAGTGGTCTTTCATTTTAACAGCCCTGGAATATAGCTAACTGTTATTCCTGACTGCTTTGGTTTTGGTTATATAACGAACAAGCCTAGGTCTTTATTTTTCCTGGAGATTTTATGATCTTCTTAATAGCTTTAATGTCTCTTTTTGCTGATTGGCTACACTTGGCTTTCTTGATTGAACTAAGAACAATGTATATAATCTTAGCAATAATAATAATCATAGTTAATTTTTACATTACAGGCAGTCCCAAGGTCATGAACAAAATAGGCTCTGTAGGTTTGTTCTTAAGTTGAATTTGTATGTATGTTGGAACAGGTACATTTACCTGTTACTTATTATAGCCTCTATTTATAAGTGCAAGTTCTGTATCAGTTTGAAGCTTGTAACTCAAGTACTTACTGAAACAGCCTCAATCATAAGTGGGAGTTGTACATGAGTTAGATGTTTATAACTTTTGCAACTTGGGGCTCTATGTAACAGTATTATATATACAAAATAGTAGTAACATTGTAGTGTATCTAACCTACTGTGTACCAGGCAGTCTTTTAAGCACTCTATGTTTATGAATTTATCTATTCTTCACTTTCACCCTTAGGAATTTAGTACTATTATTCCCATTTTAAAGGTAAGGAAACACAAATGTAGAGACAATAGGATGCCTAAGGTCACATAGCTAGCAAGAGAGAAATAGTTCAAATTTCAACCCAGGCCATTTGGCTTTGCAGCCTATAACCTGACTCCCCAGGGCTCTGCTGCCTCTCAATCTTATGAAACAGGTAATATTGTTACCATATTACAAAAGCAGAAGTTCAGAGAGAGTCAATGACACCACAGTTCGGCTGGTGAGTGATAGGGCACAAGTGTACCAACATCTCCAGATTCCACATCCAGGGGTCTTCCTGCTACACTCACTGCTGTTCAGACTTTCACTCTATTGCTTACTTATCCATTCATTCAGACTGTTAAGTACTCATGCAAGTCTCCATTCATTCAGCTGTATTATTCCTTTGAAAATACTATGATCTTTTCCATTTGTGAAAGAATATGGAGTTCATGGTCCCAGGGCCTCTTCTTATAATATGCTGAGACCCACACCTCATTTCCTTTGGGGTTCTATAGAGGTGTAGCATGGCCCATAAAAAAAACACCATCTCTGCTCATATCTCATGATTTTTGCAAATTAATGATCTAAGTAAAAATGGGCCATTGCCTTTAAAAGTGTGCAATAAAAAATGATAAGAAATGCCAGACTGAGGATCATAATAGAAAAACAACTGTTTGGGGGTCTTTTTCTATGGCATGGCTCTCCAGCCTGAGTGCTTTAAGTAGAGCTGGCTGGGTGTTTTTTTCTGGGCTGGGGGCAGAGTTCCACGTTCAAGGCCTCGAGTGTTCACACATGGCTGGGTGCAGAATCAGAACTGCCTGTGAAGTCAGAAGAGGCTTAAATCTGAGGCCTGCCAATAGGCGTATCAATTAGACAGTGACCCAGAAATTCTTGGACGAGTGATTTTGAGCTCCCTTCTAGCTCCTTAAGGGCTTCTGCTGTTCCTTCCGCCCTTCCGTGATTCCTTGGTAGAAGGCCGGAAGAGCTGGGATTTATGCCAAGGAAGGTTTAGGAAAACAAAAGTTAACTGCTGTCGCTTTGAGAAATAAATTGCTCCGTGAGGCAAAGGAAAATTCAAAGATGTTGGGAGAAAAATGAAGCCACAGTTTCAATTATAACTGTTACCAGGTTTAGATTTAACTTTGGGCCAAAGTGTCATCCAGACAGATGTTCTTGCAATTTGGTTTCCATAATAAATGTTGTACTTGTGAAAATATTTTAATGACATCTCGGCACTTTACTAGCCCTCAAATTCTAGGAGATTTTCCAGGTCAGGCGAGGACCATTTGCACCATCTCACCCAGTGACCTTTTTCATTCTGCTGGGGCTCGTGGAGAACATTAAATTTGCAGATGCAATTATTGCATAATAAAGTATTGATTTCCTAAGAAACCCTATAACATTTTCTTCTTCATAATTAGCATTTACAAGGAATTCATCCAAGAACTTTTATAGAGGATTAACCACCTATTACCCCTTGAATGACACACTTAGTGCTTTAGTTAAAGAATAAACAACATTAGAAAATAGCTTCAATTTGCTAAACTACAAATCAGATGCACATCATCTATAAAAATTCTCACCACGTCCCAGTTCAAATTTTAAAAGAGTTCTGATATGTGATATAAGCCGTTCTGAAAATGTCTGAAGGCAAATTGAATTACCTTCTCACGGCTGATATGGGCTTTAGTTTTGCTTGGCAATGGGGTAACTTACTGACTCATCTCCTATGGGCAGTTGTCATCTGTTTAAACACCAGAAAGAAGAACAACACACAATTATAAAAATGAAAGTTCCCCTGAAGTCAAAGCAATGTTCAAATACAATTTAAAGATAATTTCTGCTGTGTCGATAACTGAGGTTATTTAATACTCCAAGGGAACAAAGGCTATGATGACTCTGAATATATTCAGAGGAGCAAAGAGAAGATTTATAAATAAGTCATCCAGATGAGATGTTTTTCTATGTGTTTCCGGTTTGCTGCTGCTGAAGTTAAGGACGTGCTTTCCATGTCCTTCCTACGTCCTGTTGAAGTTGTCTTCTGCCTCTGTTGAAGTTAGCTCTGGGGAACTTCAGCGCTGCTGGGTCTGGAGGAATATTGTGCTAACATTAATAGAGTACCAGCCAACCTGGATTCCATTTTAATTACACCAACTTATAAGCTCTGTCACTTGAAAATATTCCCTTGTCTTTAGCTCTATGTTTCAACTCCCTACTGGGCAGTAACTGGGCATTGGCCTTGAAATCAGGGAGATGTGATCACATCTCTATCACTTACTCCTTCTGGATCTCCCAGGGGACAGTAGGAGGCATTCATTCATCAACCAAATGATTCCTCAAGTTTCTCCTATGTCCTCAGTGATGTGTTGAATGGGATATGGAGTCAAGGTTGGAAAGAAGACATAACTCCATCCTGAGGTCCCTGATGCTAAAGTATGTTGCTCACATGTGCATGGATAGCCAATCAGATGTAACAATATGGGTAGAGCTTTGGGCCATGCTGCTCTCTGAGCCTAGAAGGTCTTTTTCTTATTTCTTCAATCAACCAAGATAAATCATCCTTCAAGACATAGCTCATAACTTCTTCCCTCTAGGAAGCTTTCTTTAAACTCAGAGATAATAGGCTTCAGTATTTTTCAGATAATGTTAAAATTATCTTTTCTTGGGTCTAGCTCAATTATTAGAATCTGGTTCCCCCAAACAAGCATTGTTTTTGTTCTTAATATTCCCATTAAAAGATAGCCTTGCAACTATCTTTCAATGGTATTGAGTGACCCCCAGGCAGGGGGTAAGGCCCATATTCTCTGCACACCTATAGCACATGGTTTTCCTGGTGATATGGAGCCTGTTACTACTTTGCATTATAGTTACTTGGTCATGTCATCTCTTCTAATGCACTGAAGGGTTAGTGATGCTTTGTAGCAAAGACATGTTTGTGCCCTGGGCCTATCACTTATTAAATATTAGCCAAGGGACTTAGGCATTTTACTGTAAAAATGTTAATTTCATAAAATTGTTATAAAATTTAAATGACATGAAAAGTGCTTAATGGTGTTTGACAATCCATGTATATTAATTTACTGTCATTCTCCATTCCCTTACTTTCATTGATGGAAAGAAAACTATCTAGAAGGATGTATCTTTTACTGGTAAATACTCAAAAACAGGGGATGAAATGATTTAAAGCCAGTTAATTATACAGACAATCAATAGGATGGACATTCAGAGAGAGACAGTCGTGGGGGCTCTATGGGCTCATGTACAAAGGCTGAGCTGAGGGAACACTCAGGGCTGCACAGGGTTTCCATTGGTGGCACGCTAAGGAAAACAGCTCCCACTTCCTGAGCATTTATTTATTTTGTGCCAGGCACTATGAAACCACTCTATATGTCTCATTTAATCTTCACGATATTCAAGCATTATTATAATTGCTATCATTTTACAGAGGAGGAAACTAAGTATTGCATAAATTATTTTTTTTCAATTTTATGTAGATAATGTTTTAGTCATCTATTGCCACATTAATGCTATATAACAGCCCATATCAAAACTTAGTGCCTTAAAATGATGATCATTTATTCTCATGCTCACAGGCCTGTGGGTTTGGCTATAATTCCAGTGGGCTAGATGGCTTCTAGGCTCTGGGCCCTGAAGTCAGCTACTACATCTATTGTATGCTCCTGGGACCAGTGGCTACATGAGCATGTGGTCTGTTCCATATGACTCCTCAGCCCCTCATGTCACATGTGCTAACATCCCATTGGCCAAAATAAGTCACACGGCCAACCCCAAAGTCGAGGGATGAGGAAGTTGATCCTACCCACCCTGAGGTCATAATAAGGATGTCCAGGTGTTTTTTTTTTTTTTTTTTATAAGACTGTGAGAAATTGGGGACCAATAATTCAATTCCACAAGTAATAACTAGCAGCGCGAGTATCTAATCTATATCTGGCTGACCTCAGAGCACAAGAGCTTACTCACAAAAAGGCATATTAGAAGGAGAATGAGGGGATACTCAGCCTGGAGTGAGGACAGTACTGAAAGTACTGGAGTGGGCAGAGCACAGAGCCCCTTGAGAGCAGAGACTGAATGCTTCATCTAGCAAACACTCATGGTTTTGTTAGAGAACCAGTATTGAACTCTCAGCATCTCTAGGTGACATGGCAACTATCTGCCCTGAGTTTCAAAGTGCCATCTATACCCAGAGTCTTTGCTAGCCTAATCTGTAACAGTCATCGTCAAAACAAGAAAGAGATGATAGAGTTGAAAGGGTTTAATTGAAAATGATTGAGTAGAGGACCATTTACAGAGGGAACCCACAGGAGATAAACAGGCCTAGGAACTTGCAACAGTGAAAGACGTTATTATCTGTAGGCATGAAGGCTTGTGGGGAGGGAATAATTATTCCTGGGGCCCAACGAGAGTTGGAGCTGTGGAGGAGGGGCTGGCAGCAAGGCCACAACCACTGTCCCACTGTCAGAATCGTGACAAGAGGACCAGGGGCATGGGAGGGGAGAAGATGGGTGGAAATGGAGGAAATAAACAACTTGGCCTATCTTTCTCTCCCATCTTTCTCATGTCCTCCTGGTGATTTTTGTCAGCCAAACCCACCGAGGAGGCCAGAATATAAAGGAGTATCAGATTTTTAGAAGCCACCATCTAAAGTATGGAAGAGAACAGAGAAAAACAATGAATTGGATCTGGGAGGAGGAAATGGAGAATGAGCACACAGCCCTCTGTCCTGACGAATTAGAGGAAAATAGCTCTTCTGGGCAGATGCAGTTCTAAGGATGAGTAGCTTAGCCAAAGCACCTAGTAAGGGAACAAAAATAGTTGGTCTCGTGGCCTGTGACTCAGTGAGTGGAGACCAAGCTGGGTTTCAAACCCCACTTCCCAGGTGGGGGTGCCTTGGTGTCAGGTAAGCTGCACAACAGTACTCAGTAGCCCTCCCCTACACACCCCTGACCTGCCATGTCTGACTAGCAGCAGAGAAAGCAAATCGCCCCAAATTGGTTGTGATAGGAAGTTGAAAAAATAGGTCTTTAAGGCATCCTCGAAGTAGATAAAGCTCCATCACCAAGAGAGTGAAATAGATTTTACTGTCTTGCTTACATCTACTGAAGCTCATGTTTTCAGGAAAGATCCTGTTTCCGTGGACTTCTCTGGAAACCATGTGCCTCCTCAGATGATAGCTAAGATTCCTGTGTGTTGCCTAGTCCAGACCCCTCCTCCCACCACAGAGCCACAACTCTAAGCACATCTATCCCTACTAGTTTTATAACTAAATCACACCCCAATACCTATGGTTTTTATTACCATGGCCTGATAATAAATAAATGTACGTTTTATCTGATATGTAGGGCCATTGGTTAAAGAGGTTTGAAGAGGAAGGAGCCAAGTTCATACCTACGTAATGGCCCTTTCAGGTACCTTTAAGTCTTCACTACTCTGTGCAAACAAGACAGCTTGCTGTGCTGAGAGTGTTAGCACACTGGCCTGTGCTCTTGGGCTCCCAAGTTCTCTGAACAGTAGGTATATTCCCACCTGTCTTCCTTTGTGCCATTTATTCCGAAAAATCTGTTTTTGGCTGGGCCCTTTGGTCTTCAGAACCGTCTAATAATTATTGAATCTTATACTTCGCTCAAAAATAAATAAATAAATTAATTAAAAAAAAAGAAAACCCCAAAAATGCTAACAAGAATTTTGTGACCATTAGAATGACATATTTATTTATTCAATTAAATATGATTGTGTCTCTACAATGTAACAAATACTGAGGTTATTGAAGTAAGACAAGGTCTCTTGGGCGGCACCTGTGTCTCAAAGGAGTAGGGTACCGGCCCCATATGCCAGAGGTGGCGGGTTCAAACCCGACCCTGGCCAAAAACTACAAAAAAAAAAAAAAGACAAGGTCTCTGGGTGGCACTTGTGGCTCAGTGGGTGGGGTGCTGGCCCCATATAACGAGGGTGGTGGGTTCAAACCTGGCTCTGGCCAAACTGCAACAAAAAATAGCTGGGCATTGTGGTGGGTGCCTGTAGTCCTGGCTACTCAGGAGGCTGAGGCAAGAGAATCGCCTAAGCCCAGGATAAACGACCCATGGAAGGGCCAGAGAGGAAACAGTTTAACTTGTCTCAAGCCTTGTAGCTGCTCAATACCAGAGAAGACGCCAATGCACTGTTCTTTCTCCCTCGCCACAATTCCTTGGTTAGCAGTGGAAGGTATTAGCCTGGATGTGCTAAGGAGCACCCATTACCTGGTCAGGAATAACTAGAGGCTGTGTCACCTCATTCACAAGTGGAACCATAAACAGGCAGCTCTTGTTAGATACTGCATGGGGTCTGTAACACTTCAAGGTTTAATGGGAAAATCTGAAATTATGAACTTGGCAGTGACCTCATTTTCAAAGCCAGTCCTAAAGCCTCTAGTGAAAAGTTTCTGGCTTAGACATATTTTATACACCTCACTCTTTGGGCTAGAGGGGAAATGGCTTTTGGCTCATCTGGTAGACCAGCTGTCTCTGGGCTGCAGGGCTTGGTTTATTCCTTGGCCAGGGGGAGCCACTTGACAACCTCTAGCCCAGAATTAGGTCCTAAAAGCTAAATGATACTGCCCTTACTGAGAGATGACCAAGAGGACCTGACCTCCCCAACCCTCAGCCAATGCTTGTACCCCAGAGCCCCTGAGACAAGAACAAAATCTTGCTCCACGACCGTGTGGTTATACTTAGTTACATAGCGGTGTAATTAATGCCACTTAATGTAAAGTGAAAACAGAATCTCTGCCGCTGCCAACTTCCTCTGGCTCAGCCAGTACTATATGCTGACTTCATTTATAAGCATTATTTTCTTTTTCATCATGCTGATTGCAGAAAGAAAAGCACTCCAAGAAAGAGAAACAGACGACAAACCTCAACTGACAACACACCAAACACGAAATTTAGATTACAGGTATTGATCTCCATCTCACATCATGCCAATTGCTCCATAAAGTTGAAGGCCTCCTGACTTTTCCCTTCAATGGTCAATGTAAATGCATCAGCCCCATGAGCTCTGCTTGAGGCCAGGTAGGGATCTCGGCTGCAGTCACATTTCCTATTTCTTCAATTCATTCTTACTATCAGCCCAGATTCTCTGTTAAATGTCTGAAAAAAGCGTAACGAAAATAAACGTTTGGTTTCTAGTCACATCGTCATTGCTATAGTTTCATTAGGAAGGGCCTGGCTGCCCCTGTGGGCATTTTCCTACATTTCATCTCTTGTGCTTGGGTGTGGAATCCATGAGTCAGCAAGGCCTGCATGGAGCATGGTCTGTCGGGCCCCAGCGGAAGGCACTGTTGTCTGTGGAAATCTTCAGAGTCAGGGCAAAGACATTCAATGCTTGGAAAATAAGGGTTTTGTCAAATCATCCTTGATGACGATAGAGAAGAGGTGAGCTTTTGCATAAGGTTATGGAAACGGTGAATGTGATTTTTGCTCTTAGGCAAGGTGCTAACTCACCTGCACAGTTTGGTGCTAGAGGGATAACAGGAAGGGACTTGCAAATCTGTCACAGAGCCAATATGATCTTAGAAAATAGATGAGATCCGACCAGACACCACGTTTAACTCTGAAATACCCCTTCTAGTCAAAATTCCAGATCCAACTCTAGCTCTTTTGAATTATTATTTTTTGTTTTTGAGACAGAGCCTCAAGCTGTCATCCTGGGTAGAGTGCTATGGCATCACAGCTCACAGCAACCTCTAACTCCTGGGCTCAAGTGATTCTCCTGCCTCTGCCTCCCAAGTAGCTGGGACCACAGGTGCCCGCCATAACGCCCGGCTGTACTTTAGTTGCAGCCATCATTGTTGTTTGGCGGGCCCAGGCTGGATTTGAACCCACCAGCTCAGGTGTATAGGGCTGGAGCCTTAGCCGCTTAAGCCACAGGCACCAAGCCTGAATAATTCTTAATACCTCCATTGCCCAAAAGCAACTTGGTTTGGTCAGTGGTGACACAGACCTAGGGAAGATTAAAAAAAAAATCACCATGAATCATATCTGACTCCACCCTTCAACATCTCTGCCTTACTCTCCAGCCAGGGGGAGCTTCTCTAGCAGGGCAGGCTGGGTGGGAGAGTGGACTGGCAATCAGGCCTTCCCTGAAGTGAAACACCACTGATAATTAAATTAAGCTCTGAGTTGATGCACATTTTCCGAAAGTCTGGAAATCTCTGAAGAGCACAATTAGAGAACTTGGCTCTTCAACAATTGGATTTCTCACATCTTGCTTTAACTTTCAAGACACATGAAAGCGCTAATGTCTATTGCTATATAGAGAGAAAGATGAGAAAAATTTAAAGCAGGCTCTAGAAAATAACAATGCTTTCCTCCCTCTCCGCCAGCCCCCTGTACCCTAATTGGGTGTTAGAACTGTGTGGTTTATAGCCTCAGTAATCAGTGACACTCTATCCTTCATTTTCCGGGCCCCGCACCCAGGCAGGGCAGAGCCAAAGCAGGCTCCCTGGGCAGCTGAGAGTCACTCAGGGCGAGTCACAGATTTCCCTGTATCCTGTAGGTATTATCAGAGGATTCCTCTTGACCTTTTGATCATGCACCCTATGACAGCATTCAACTGTACTCACGCAAAACCTCAAATGAGGTCCTGCCCTACGCAAAAGAGACACGTTTTCTTGTCCATGCTCTCCATCCTCTCACATATCCTTCCTCCTTTCTTTCTCCATCAGCCATTCTGCTTCATCCTCTTGTTAAATTTTAGTCTGGTGCACGTTCCCCACTTCCACAAACTTTCCCTCTGTGCTTTCACCCTTGCTTTTTCTCTGCCAACCAAACGGTTTTTTTTTTTTTGAATTCCGTTTTCTTGCTCCTTTCAACTCATCTGATTAACTGATTTCAACTGAACTATTAGTGGCTAAATGTGGCTGCAAGTGATAATCCAGCGAGATAACATACATCTAAGAGTAAAAATTATCATCTTACCTATTAGCATGATCTCTCTTCTTAGAGAAGGCACCGTTATCATTCAGAGAAAATGACTTATTAAACCATATGGGGTAGAAGGTGAGACGCTGGGGACAATTTCAACAGGATCGCGTTTTTTAAAAAAAATCCTTAAAGTGCTTTGCAGGAGAAACTTAAAGAAACTTGTGCATTGTTCCTGACAGAAAGAGGAGAGAGGTTGGGTAGAGAAGTATGGTGGAGGGGGGAGGACATGGCATGAACTGGAGCTCTTTGTGAGATGAGAATGAATGAAATTTCCACAGGGGGATGGGACAAAGCAGATGTTAGCAGTGAGCTCTAATATTTAACATTGTGTTCATTGTTGCCAGGTAAACTCTTCTATAACTCCCTCCAAACCTTCATTTATATCTACAGGACACAAATACTTTCTGTGAGTGTATTTGCATAATACGTGTGTGTGTATAAAATGCTACAAAAAGACGAGGATTACATGGCCTCACTTCCTTCTCACTTCCAAAAATGGCCTCACTTCCATCTGACTCTCAAAGGGGTGGTTACTTCTCAAAAGTTATGAACTCTGCTTCTCGAGCCCATGACGGTATGAAAATGTAGAAGCACACTGAGATTTATCTACCTAGACGTAGACCTGGGTCCTTCCACTTCTCAGTCTATTTTCTGTCTCTAAATGATCCCATCCTTACCTGTGGATCCTTTTACAATCCACACATGAACTCCCAAGATCCAGCATCTATACTCAAAGCCTTTCCTTGAAACTCCACTTGACCATGTTAACTTAACAGGCGCCTCGGGGAAACTTTGGACCTTTCCTCACCTCTGATCCTTTTCCAGCTGTGCAGACCAGAGACCAAGGAGTCATCCTCAGTATCTCACTCTCCGCCATCACTCTTCCCATATCTATTTTATCACCAAATCCCATGTCTTTCTCCATCCTCCTAGGCCAGCCATTGCTACCTTTGTTTTACTCCTAAGTCACTTATAGTCACTTATCAGACTACCATCGTTCCCACTGGCCCCTCTCCAGATCATTCTCCATGTTGCTTCTAGACTAATAGAGGGAGCTTAGAGGGAGCTGAGATGGAGACTAGCATGCAGGGAGTTTATCAGGGAGTGTTTCTTATGTAAAGGAAGGGAAGTAAGCTTGGGTAGAGGGAGAAGCTGCCCTGCAACAGAGTGTCAGCTGAAGCCTCACCCAACACAACGAGGATTGTTGAAGCTGGTTCAACCCTGCAGAGCTGTGCAGTGGAGAGAGCGTGTCAGGCCTTTATACCAGCCGGGCTGGGGAACCTGCCACCTTCTGTTTTTTTTTTGTATTTGCCCTTTTTGATTTTCTTTTTCTTTTTTTTTTTTTAATTTTTTTATTGAATGATAACTATGTACACATTAATACACTTCTGGGGTACAGTGTGGGGTTTTCATATGCAATCTGAAATATTTCCATCAAACTGATCAACACAGCCTTCATGTCATTTTCTCAGTTATAGTTTTAAAACATTCTGGTTCTACTCTTAGAGAGTTTCACTTGTACCCCTGTAAGATATATCTCAATGTATTCTTTTTTATTAAAAATTTTATCTCAAGATGCAATGGCATTGTTTATGTAGTAATATGGATGAAGTCAGAATTCAAAGTTGAGAGTTAAAATCCTTCTTGAGTATTTAATTTCTGGATATGTCTGTGAGGGGTTTTCCAAAAGAGGAAGACTTGAGTTAAAAAAGATAATCCTAATCAATGTGAGTGGGTGTCCTCCAATCTGTTGAGGGCCTGAAAAGAATAAAAAGGCAGGAAGGGTGAATTTGCTCCCTGAGCTGGTACACCTTCTCCTACTTTCAGGAGCTCCTGGTTCTCCTTTGGACTCAGACCGGAACTTAGACTATCTCCCTTGTTTTCATCTGTTTGGGCTGCTATAACAAAATACTGTATACTGGACAGCGCGTTAGTTACCAAATGAAAACATGTATTATCTCTTCCCCCCCAAATCAACCTTCTCTCACTGGGAATATAAGTCCCAAAATTTGACAACAGCTTTCAGGCCCCCAAATGATCTGGCTTCATTATCTTTCTAATCTCATCTCCCCCTCACTAACGTTACTCATTCCCGCTGTCCTTCTTTCTGTATCTTAAATGCCAAGCATGTTCCTACCTCAGTTTCTCCCCTCGTGGCCAAGGGCCTGGCCCATAGTGATTAGATGCTCAGCAGGTTGTTTGGGACTTGAATTAAAGTATAGTCAGTGGTGTCTAATCTTTTTGCAGAAACAAGTGGGAGTATGGGACAGGCAAAGGCCATTAGATGAGAACCAGAACTTTTCTTTGTAGTGGAGGCACTGACAAATGGCTCTTGAGATGATTTACATGTATCATCATATGTAAACATATATCGTCACCTAAAATTCTTAGGTGTGGTTATACCCTTAACAGGTAGTTGGGAAAGAACTATTAATACATGATTCAGAGGGTTGACCAGCGGCCAAAGATCGCTGTCCATTTGTTTTCCATATACAACGTCCCACCATTAGCTATGGAATGAGACCCCTAAAAAAACATAATGAGCAAGAAAGAATGCTTTCATGCTTATAAACTGAGATGGGATTGAAATCAGTAGTTTTTTTACTACTTGCTAATTATCTGCAACCTTTTATAAAACTCTCTAGTTCCTTTAATAAAGTTAATTCTGGGAAGCAAACGCTGGAAATTCCTCCTCTAGTCTTAGAACTCACTCGCTGCCAGTGTTTAGTTCCCATGTAGTAAGTTAATAACCTCCAAAGAGTAGAAGAGCCTTAGGAGATCTTGTTTAGAAAGCATTGCAGACAAAGGAATAATTAACACGTAATTTAACATTCAATGGGACAGCAAGTCCAGAATGATTACTTGTTCAAGTAGAAATATTGTGTGTGTTCAATGAGACTCTTAATTATAGGGTAATATTTTTAAGGGCACCTACATTAGACTGACTAAGGCACAGAGGCTCTACTCACTATGTAGCTAAGTAGATCTTTGGCACTTTTGGTCCTCCCCAGCTCCTGATCCACAAATCTTTAGCAACAAGGCTAGATGGGAAATCACATTGTGCAGTATTCTGTTGCACAGAAGCTTTCTCAGTGAGACGTCAAGGGAATTAGTCCCAGCTCATCTTCAGCAAAGAGGCTGTATGCCTTTGGTTACTGCGTTAGTCTAGATGAGAAATCATTTCCACTAATTTGCACTAGGTTGGTCCGTGTTCCATTGTCACCGGACAGAAATAATGGAAAATTGTTTTATTTTGCTGAAGGTCTGCAAAAGAAGAATATTTCAAAGTTTAGAGAGAAATCTAATGTAATTGGTTTTTATGAGAAATACTACTAAAAAAATATTGTAGTAATTGACTGCTTCTGTCATGCAATGGGGTTAAAGTTGTTATCAGACCTTTGAGGGATCCATTGTACCTAACCATTTGTATAATTCTGGGCTTATAAAGAATTTCATTAAAAAAAAATCATGTTCGTAACCATTTTGTGCCTATTCCAAGGGAACTAGGACTTTCATATTAATTAAAGAAATAGAAAGTCAGCATCACTGCAATATGAGGGTCAGAGCCCTTGGCTTGGGATCAGAAGATCTGGAGGTTCTAGTCAGGATTTTCCCATTGATTTGGCTTCTAATTGTATGTAATCCACTTAGTTTTCACACTTTCTTATAATAATGATGATGATGATCATAAATCATTCACTGGTTGTTACTATCAGCTAGGCATTTTGCTGAATGTTTTCTATGCATTATTTCATTTATTCCTCTTGATAACTACAAGACAGTATTATCTTTACTCTCATTTTACAGAGGAGAAAACTGAAGCCTAGAAAGGTTAAATACTTCCCAAGAGCACAATGAATGTTACTTTGTAGTGGAAGCTAAATCTAATCCGCCGTCAATGTGTGACTCTTGAACTTGGCTTGTTCTACACCAGCCCTAAATTCACAAGCCAAATAAACATTTAAGGACTATCTTGCAGTAGTCATCAGTGTGATGGACTGTGTACTTCCACCTTTTATGCCAGGACCACTTGTTCTCAAGATACATTATCAGGAATGTGATCTCAAAAAAAGCAAGCATTTGGAGGAGAAAGGTTAGGCCTACCTCAGAAAAAAAGATTATGTGTAGTAGATTTTAAAAAGTAATTGTTATTGAGGATACCCAAGGGAGAGATTCGTCATTTTACCTAATCATTTGTCCTGATTAAAGAATTTTGTGGTCAAGAGATGAGCTGAAAGCAAAACAAAAAGCAAATGGGAAACTACCATTTTGTGAGTATAACCTGCTGGTGGCAGCAACAGATCACAGGAATCGTCTCTCATCACATCAGGAATTCCAGGCACAGCTTAAAGCACATAGCTTCCTGTTGTTATAAGATTTCAAATCACAGGCTGCTGTTATGAGAGCTATAAAAACTGTCAAATCATTCTTGCTATCAATATGACTGACAGGATTATTTTCCACAACATTTTATGTTGCCAGAGTTTTACACTCATTTTTTTCCCCATGGGTTATACGGGTAGAGGGTGGTGGATATTTAACTAATAATTTTATTAGTTACATGAAATGTGAGAAACTTTCAAAAAAATTAATGGAAATCATTTGTTGAAAATTAGTAACACTTTAGTTATTAACTTCTGATTTTGTCATACGATGATAACTTTGCACAGAATGAAAGATTTACGTGTATTATTTTACTATGAATATTTTGAGACCTCTGATAATGATTTTTCAGTTCTCCATAAACATTATTAAAGGAGTTTTTGACTGCCAAATAGCTGGAAAACACAAAAACATTATCCTTTATTCCACAAGTAGTACAAAATGTATGTTTTAGTTGTTTTATTTATGGCTGAGGAACTGTCTGAGAAATTTTCTTTTACTGTAGTGTCAGAGCCTTTGACAAAGAGTAACCTCTGGTTACTAGCTGGAGATGTTGACTCTCAGAGGTGCCTTGGAGGCCCACATGTAGAAGGATCTGGTGGGCAGACATTGATGCTTTGACCTGGACCTCGCTTTCTGTCTGGGTGGCTTACCCCCATAGGCTTCCCTACCTCTGAGCCTGGATTCTGATCCTAGGGTGGGGAAAATTTGTGTTGCTGAGGAAGATGAGAAAAAGAGCAACCCTTTTTGTTAGCACTATGTCAGCAGACCTCATCTGGGCTCCTCTATGAATACTTTTTAGGTAAAAGGAGATCTGCTGGGTGGTGCCTGTGGCTCAAAGGAGTAGGGCGCTAGCCCCATATGCCGGAGGTGGCGGGTTTAAACCCAGCCCTGGCCAAAAACTGCAAAAAAAAAAAAAAAAAGGGATCTGCTTACAGGTTGGACGTAGATGGAGCTCTTTATAGCAGAAAGATGATTTCAAAGACATGTTATGCTTTCAATCATTCCTACACCTTGAGAAGTTGATAGCATCAAGCAGGTGTCAATACAGGTGAATTAAATGGATTAAATGAATGACTAAAACAAATAAAATGAAAGAGAACTCCTTTCAGCAGTTCTTTAGTAAGGAGCTTTATGTCTTATTCATTTGCCATGCTGTGTTTGAGAATTTATGATCTAAGTTTTTAAAATTTGCTTATCTAAAACTTTATTATTATTATTTTTTAATTAGCAGCTACATCAGGACTCAACAAAGGCAGAGACTCCAAAAACAGATGTTTTTTCCTAACTCATTGGGCTAGAGCAGAGTTTAAGGCAAGCCAGAACCAGGCCAGCTCTAGCCACAATCTAATCTCTACCTCATGGCCTCAGTCCCGTTGGCTGGAAACAGGTTTCACTTCATCCAAGAAAATAGGTGGAGGGCACTCATAGCTTCCTCAAGTTTGACAATCTCTCACTGCCTCTGCTGGCGGTGCCACTCAGCCAAGCACTGGAGAATCTATTTGGTCCAGAATTTGTACAAGTGGGAGCTTGTACAATCTTGGTGAGGTCTGAAGATTCCAAAGTTTTCAGCTCAATCGTGACCTTGCCTATCTGCTTAAAGTAAGAGATTCACCTTCTGTCTGGGCTAAATATGGGTTCTAGCAGGCATGTCTGTTCCCGAAACATCTCTGATCTTTCAGGTCTTCTGGAACTTTCACCCATGGTGGGATATCTTTACATTCTAGGAGTGTTCCCATCTTGCGACCCTCAAATCCAATCTTGCCTGCAGAATCTCTATTCTCAATTTTTAAAAAACACTTAGATTCAGAAATGCTCCCCCGCCCATTTCTTTAGGTTCTGTCATCTATAATTTTGATATGAGCAATGAGTTAAGAATCTAAGTTTTAGAATATGGTCACCCAGTTGTAAAAACATGTAAATAATCCTTTCTTTCCCTTATATCCGATGGGTTTATTTCTGGATTTTTCCCCCCTATCTTTTAATTTATCTTGAATAGTTTTTAATTATATATATATAGTATTAGTACAGGAATATGGAATGTCTCACTAGATAATCATCTTTTATGTTTCTAGGAAGTGCTGTGTTGTTTTCTTCATGTGGTAGAGAACATTGCTAAATATCACTGGCTTCCTTAATTAGTTTGCATTTAGGGGCTCAGTCATCACCACCTGAGAGTGGCTTTCCTAACCACTAACTATGCTATTTGAATGGCATACTGCCCACCTTTCCATACATTTTTTCTTTAATTTTGTAGTATGTTAAAATATATATAACATTTATAATGTTCACTGTGTCTACATGTACAGTTCAGTGATATTAAATATATTCATAATGTTGTATAACTATCACCACCATCCATCTCCATAACTCTTTAAATTTTTTTTTTTTTTTTTTTTTTTGTAGAGACAGAGCCTCACTTTATTGCCCTGGGTAGAGTGCTGTAGTGTCACAGCTCACAGCAACCTCCAACTCCTGGCCTTAGGTGAGTCTCTTGCCTCAGCCTCCCGAGTAGCTGGGACTATAGGTGCCTGCCACAACACCCAGCTATTTTTTTGTTGCAGTTTGGCCAGGGCTGGGTTTGAACCCTCCACCCTTGGTATATAGGGCTGGCACCCTATCCACTGAGCCACAGGCACTGCCCAACTCTTTAAAATTTTTTAGAAAAATTTATTTTTAAACTTCTGTTTTAGATACAAAGTC
Organism: Galagoides demidoff; assembly: GCA_963574575.1. Taxonomy (NCBI): domain Eukaryota; kingdom Metazoa; phylum Chordata; class Mammalia; order Primates; family Galagidae; genus Galagoides; species Galagoides demidoff. The sequence continues at coordinate 30,769 of CAUYQV010041138.1, forward strand.
ACTCTGTATTGCCCAGGCTGGAGTGCAGTGGTTATTCACAGGCACGAGTAGCTAGGAGTACAGGCACGTGCCACTGTGCCCAGCTTCCATAACTCTTTTTATCTTGTAAAACGGAAACTCTTTACCCAGTAAAAAATAACTCTCCATCTCCCCCTCCTCTCAGCCTCTGGCAACTATCATTGGTGGTTCTACTGTCTGTCTTTATAATTTTGACTGCTCTAAGTACCTCATATAAGTGGACGTACACAATATTTGTCTTTCTCCGACTGGCTTATTTCACTTAGCATAACCTTGTCAAGGCTCATCCACATTGTAGCATATGTCAGAATTTCTTTCCTTTATAAGGCTAAATATTATTCTATTCTAGTATATACCACATTTTATTTAGCTATTTTTCCTTCAGTGGGCATTTGGGTTGCTTCCATGTTTTAGCTATGGTGAATAACTCTGCTATGAATGTGGGTATACACATATCTTAAATCCCAGTTTTAATTCTTTTGGGCATATATCCAGAAGTGGAATTGCTAGATCATATGATAATTCTATTTTTAATTTCTTGAGGAACCACCATGCTGTTTTCCACAGTGTCTCTACCATTTTATAATGGTGCCAACAGCATATAAATGTTCTAATTTCTCTATATCCTCACCAACACTTGTTATTTTATGTTTTATTGGTTTTTTATTTCTTAATTTATTGTTGGGGATTCATTGAGGATATAGAGAACCAGGTTACACTGATTGCATTTGTTAGGTAAAGTCGTTCCTCTTATAACTATGTCCTACCTCCAAGAGGTGTGTCACATACTGTGACTTATTGGGTTTTTTTTTATAGTAGCCCACATGCTAGCAGGGGTGAAGTGGTATCTCATTGTAGTTTCAATTTGCATTTCCCTAAGGATTAGTGATCTCCAGCATCTTTTTTTTTTTTGAGACAGAGTCTCAAGCTGTTGCCCTGGGTAGAGTGCTCTGGCATCATAGCTCACAGTTACCTCAGACTTCTGGGCTTAAGTGATTCTTTTGCCTCAGCTTTCCAAGTAGCTGGGACTACAGGTGCCCACCACAATGCCTGGCTATATTTTTGTTGTTGTTGCAGTTGTCGTTTTAGCTGGCCAGGGCCAGGTTTGATCCCACCAGCCTTGGTGTATGTGGTCGGCACCCTATCCGACTGATCTATGGGTGCCGCCCTCTTTAGCATCTTTTCATCTTCCTGTTGGCCATGTGCATGTCTTCTTTGGGAAAATGTCTATTCAAGGGCGGTGCCTATGGCTCAGTGGGTAGGGCAGCGGCCCCACATACTGAGGGTGGCAGGTTCAAACCTGGCCCCAGCCAAACTGCAACAAAAACATAACTGGTTTAAGAAATATGCCACCTATGCCTATACTCATCAATGTTCTAATTAGAAAAGGATACTGGATTTTATCGAATGCTTTTTCTGCATCTATTGAGAGGATCATATAATCTTTGGTTTTACTTCTGTTGATACGGTAAATAACATTTATAGACTTGTGTATATTAAACTGGCCTTGCATCCCTGGGATGAAACCTACTTGATCATAATGGATGACCTTTTTGATAATAAGCTATAATCTACTGGCTAGGATTTTGTTGAGAATTTTTGCATCTATATTCATTAGTGTAATTGGTCTGAAATTCTCCTTTTTAGTTGGGTCTTTCCTGGTTTTGGTATCAGAGTGATGTTTGCTTCATAGAACATGTTGGGGAAGATGCCTTCCTCCTCAATTTTTTGGAATAATTTCTGCATTATAGGGATAAGCTGTTCTTTGAAGGTTTGATAGAATTCTGGCGTGAAGCCATCAGGACCAGGGCATTTTTTTGTTGGGAGATTTTTTATTGTATTTGATCTCAGTGCTTGAAATTGGTCTGTTCAGGAGATCTATTTCATCTGGGCTAAGTCTAGGGAGAGGGTGTGATTCTAAATATTGATCCATTTCCTTCAGATTATCAAATTTCTGGGCATAAAGTTTCTGGTAGTATTCAGAGATAATCTCTTGTATCTCTGTGGCATCAGTTGTTATTTCCCCTTTATCATTTCTTATTGAAGTTACTAGAGATTTTACTTTTTTATTTCTAGTTAGTCTGGTCAAAGATTTATCTATTTTATTTATTTTTTCAAAAAACCAATTTCTTGTTTCATTACTTTTCTGAATGATTCTGTTTTCAATTTCATTAATCTCTGATTTAATTTTGGATATTTCTTTTCTTCTGCTGGGTAATTTAGGCTTAGATTGTTCTTCTTTTTCCAATTCCATCAGATGGCTTGCGAGTTTGTTGATGTGTTATCTTTTTGTTTTTCTAATGTAGGCTTCTAAAGCGATAAGTTTTCCTCTCAGGACTGCTTTTGCTGTATCCCATAGGTTTTGGTAGCTTGTGTCTTCATTGTTGTTATGCTTAAGGAAGTTAATAATTTCCTTTTTTATTTCTTCCTGCACCCAACTGTCATTCAGCATAAGATTGTTTAACTTCCATGCCTTTGTGTGAGGTTGAATGTTTTTGTTGGATTTGAGTTCCACTTTTAGTGCCTGTGATCCAAGAAGATGCAAGGTAGAAATTCAATTCTTTTGGTTCTGTTGAGGTTCGTTTTGTGTCCTAGGATATGGTCAATTTTGGAGAATGTTCCATG
>CAUYQV010041141.1:0-11854 GCA_963574575.1 Galagoides demidoff
ATCAATAAACTGTGGTATATGTACACCATGGAATACTATGCAGCCCTAAAGAAAAACGGAGACTTTACCTCCTTCATGTTTACATGGATGGAACTGGAAAATGTTCTTCTTATCAAAGTATCACAGGAATGGAAGAAAAAGTATCCAATGTACACAGCCCTTTTATGAAACTAATTTATAGCTCTCTAATGAAAGATACAACTTAATTCTAGCCCAAGAATATGGGTAGGGGGTGGGGAAGGGGATGGGAGAAGGGCGGTTGGGTGGTGGGAGGGTGACTGGAAATATCACCTATGTATCTGCCTAACAAGGGTACAAGTGAATTTTTTTAGAATTAGAATATAAATGTTTTGATACAATGACTAAGCAAATGACATGAAATCTATGTTAACCAGCTTGATGAAAGTATTTCAAATTGTATATGAAAACAGTACAATGTACCCCCATGGTTGCATTAATGTATACAGCTATCAATTAATTAAAAAAATGGCCTTCAGTTCCATCCATGTTGCTGCGAAACTCATGATTTCGTTCTTTTTAATGGCTGAATAGTATTCCATTATATATATACCACATTTTCTTTATCCAATAATTTGTTGATGGGCACTTAGGTGGATTCAATATCTTTAGCATTGTAAAAAGTGCTGTGATAATCAAGAATACAGGTATCTTTTTGATATAATTTCTTTTCCTTTGGGTAGATACCCGGTAGTGGTATTGCTAGATCAAAAGGTAGTTCTACTTATAGTTTTTTTAGAAATCTTCACACTATTTTTCATAGAGGTCATACTAATTTACATTGTCACCAGTAGTGTATAAGCATTCCTTTTACTACTTATCCTTGCCAACATCTGTTATTTTTTGACTTTTCAATAGCTATTCTGAGCGGTATATGTTTTAATTGTGTTTTTAATTTGCATTTCTCTGATAGTAATGTTGAACATTTTTCCTACTTTTTCTGTCATTTGTATGCCTTATTTGGAAAAATGTCTATTTGTATCCTTTTCCCACTTTGTAATGGAATTACTTGAGGTATTTATTATTGTTGTTTGAGTTCCTTGTAAATTCTAGGTATTAGTCATCTCCTGTTGGATGCATCATTTTCAAATATTTTCTCTCATTCTTCAAGTTGTCTTTTCATTCTGGTGATTATTTATTTTGCTGGTCAGAAGCTTTTTAGTTAATTAAGTCCCATTTGTCTATTTTTCATCTTGTTACCTGTACATTTGAGGTCTTAGTCATGAATTCTTTGATTAGGCTAATGTCCAAAAGAGTTTTCCTTGGGTTTTCTCACAATCTTTTCATAGTTTCAGATTTCACATTTAAGTCTTTAATCCATCTTGAGTTGACTTTTGAATATAGTGAGAGATGGAGGTCCAGTTTCATTCTGCATATGGCAATCCAATTTTGCTTGCATCATTGATTGAAAAGATTATCCTTTCTCTGGTATATATTTTTGCCAACTTTGTCAAAGATCAGTTGGCTGAAGGTATGTGTATTTATTTCTGGGTTATTTATTCTGTTCCATTGATCTATGTGTTCATTTTTACAGCAATATTATGCTGTTTTGTTGACCATAGTCCTGTAGTATAATTTAAGGTCAGGTAATATGATACCTCCAGGTTTGTTATTTTTGCTTAGGATTACTCTGGGTTTTTTTTATTTTTGGTTTATTTATTTATTTATTTTGAAGCTTTTGGCTGAGACTGGGTTTGAACCCGCCACCTCCAGCATATGGGGCCGGCGCCCTACTCCTTTGAGCCACAGGCACTGCCCAGGATTACTTTGGTTTTTCAACTCTTTTTTGGTGCCATATAGATTTTAGAATTCTTTTTTTCTAATTATGTAAAAAATAACATTGGTATTTTGATAGAGATTCTATTGAATCTGTAGATTGCTTTGGGCAGTATCATTATTCTAATAACATTAATTCTTCTGATCCATAAGTGTGGGGTGTTTTTCCTTGTTTGTATCATCTAAAATATCTTTCTTCATTGTTTTGTAGTTTTTCTTATAGAGGTATTTCACCTCATGGGTTAAACATATTCCTAGGTAATTTCTTAATAGTTATTGTAAATGGGATTGCTTTCTTGATTTGGTTCTCAGCTTGATTATTATTGGTGTTTAGAAATGTTACTGATTTCTGTACATCAAGTTTGTGCTCTTTTACTAACTTCATTTATCAAATAGAAGAGTATTTTTGAAGGAATCTTTAGGATTTTCTAGGCATGAGATCATATTGTCAGTGAAGAGAAATAATTTGACCTCCTCTTTTCTAAGTTGAATGTATGTTATTTCTATCTCTTGCCTGCCTGATTGCCTTGGCTAGGACTTCCAGCGTTGCATTGAATAAGAGTGGTGGGCATCCCTGCCTTGCTTCAGTTCTTACTTTGAACATTTCCCCATTCATTGTGATGCTGAATGTGGTTTGTCATATATGGCCTGTATTATTTTGAGGCATGTTCTTTATATGCCTAGTTTTTTTGAGGGTTTTTGTCATGAAAGTATGGTGTATTTTTTTGAAATTTCAGATTAAAGGGTCCAAATTATTAGTTACAATGTTGGCATTTTTTAGGTAGAGTCTCTGTTGCAGTTGTGTCTTGCAACCCAAGAAGTGTGTCATATACCATTACATTGTGCCCATTAAGTGGTAGCATACCAATCCCCCTCCCTCCTTCCCTATATCCCTTCCTTCCTTTCTTCTTTCCAGGATGCTGGAATTTATCAAATACTTTTTGTACATTTATTATAATGACCATATGGCTTTTGTTCTTAATTTTATTTTTGGAATGAATCATATTTATTGATTTGTGTATGTTAAGCCATCCTTGCATCCCTGTAATAAAATCCACTTGATCATGGTGCATTATCTTTTTGATGTGCTTTAGGATTGGATTTGCTAGTATTTTGTTGAGGATTTGTGTACATCTGTGTTCAACAGGGATGTTGGGTGGTAGTTTTCTTTTCTTCTTGTGTCCCTGCCTGACTTTGGTACCAGGGTGATACTGGATTTGTAAAATGAGTTAGGGAAGATCCGTCCTTGATGTGGCTTGGATGTTTGACCCTTTCAAATCTCATGTTGAAATTTGATCCCCATGTTGAAGGTGGGGTCGACTTGGAGGTGTTTGTGCCACAGAGGTGGATCTTTCATAAACAGCTTGTTGTCGTTCCCACAATAACGAGTGATTTCTCACTTTATAAGTTCACATAAGAACTGGGTGTTTAAAAGAACCTGGCACTTCCTCCACTCTCTTTCTGCTCCTTCTCTCACCATGTGACCACCTACTCCATTTTCAGTGGAAGCTCACTGAATCCCTCACCAGAAGCAGATGCTGGTGAGAAGCTTCTTATATAGTCTGCCTTACTGTGAACCAAATAAACCTCTCTTCTTTATAAATTACCCAGCCTCAGGCATTTCGTAAGACTAGCACAAAATGGACTACTACACTCCTCATCAATTTTTGGAATAGTTTCAGGAAAATTGGTACCAGTCCTTTGTATGTTTAGTAGAATTATACCATGACTCCATCTGGTTCTGGGGGATTGCTATTTTATTTTATTCTTAGGAGAATTTTTTTATTACTGATTCAATCTCGATACTCATTGTTGATCTGCTCAGGATTTCCTTTTCTTCCTCTTTTAATCTTAGGAGACTGCATCTTTTCAGGAATTTATCTGTTACCTCTAGGTTATCTAGTTTGTGAGCATATTGTTGTTCATACTAATTTCTGATGATCTTTTGTATTTCTGTGGCATCAGTTGCAATATCCCTTTTTCATTTCTGGTTATGCTCGTTTGGATCTTATCTCTTCTTTTCTTGGTTAGCCTCGCTAGTGGTCTGTCATTTGGTCTATTTTTAAAGACAGGGCCTCACTCTTGCCCAAGTTAATGTGCAATAGTTTTATTAAAGCTCACTTCAACTTCAAACTCTGGGGCTCAAGAAATCCTCCTGCTTCAGTCTTCCTAGTAATTGGTACTGCAGGTATATGCCACCACACCTAGAAAAAAATTTCCATTTTTCATAGGTCTTGTTATGTTGCTCAGTCTGGTCTTGAATTCCTGGCCTTACATGGTCCTTGTGCCTCAGCCTCCCAGAAGGTCAGAATTACAGGCTTGAGCCACCAGATGTGATCTATACATTTTGTTTATTCTTTTGAAGAACCAACATTTCATTTTATTAATCCTTTGTAGGTTTTATTGAGTCTCAATTTCACTTAGTTCTGTTATGATTTTTGTCATTTCTTTTGCTAGCTTTGGGTTTGGTTTGTCCTTGTTTTCTCATTTCTTGAGATGTAACATTAGGTTGCTAATTTACAATCTTCCTATTTTTCATATGAATGTTTACAAATGAATCATCTTCCAAGGGAAAGTAATTTTATGTAATCATTAAAATGATAGAACTGGTATGTGGGCTGTTGATACATTTATCCTGGTGGGTAGTACCTTATTGCTTTGGTGGGAGGAGGTTGTGTAGTTTTATACCAGTGAGTGTCTGTTGTGGTGATTCACATATATTGCTATTCTGAGTATCCTGCAGGGCAGGTCCAGTTATGGCAAATTCCTCAGGGTTGCTTATGTGTGAAAGACCTAATTTCCCCATCAATTGTGAAACTTAGTTTTACAGGATACAGCATTCTAGGATGGCAGTTGTCTTTATGAAGACTGAAGATGGGGCTCCATTCCCTTTTGTTTGTAGGATATCCGTTGAGACGTCTGCAATTAGCTTTGTGTGTGTCATTTGTTCCTTTCATCTGTTGCAGCTTTTGGCTGCATTTTGAAATTCCCTAAATGACTCTTTCATTCCTTTAAGCTCGATTATATCCCCTGTTATGTTGTCTGTCTCTTTAATAGATTTTTCATTGACTTCCTGAAATTTTATATTTTGCTTCTTTTCATTGGTTTTCAACTTTCTCTTCAATTCTATCCATCTTATTTTCCATCCATATTCTGAATTCCATTTCTGTCATTATGGTAATTTCTTTGGGTGAAGTACACTCCTACATATCCATTGTGATACCCTTAATGAGGTCAAACTATTTTTTTTCATGTTGCTATGGTTCTTTTGCTGGTTTCTTCTCATATACCCCCTCTTCTTTCATTTTTGGGTTAATAGAATTTCTGGGCACTTGTTCTCCTTTGCTGGCAAGTCTCCTGTTTAGTTTGGGAAAGGAAGACCCTCAGGTGGAGCTTCTGTGTTTTGTTCTGGAATGTTGCCCTGGTCAGGGGAAGGGCAGGTGCATGGAGAGCCATAAAATAGCTTTCCTGTTTTAAGTTGTTCCTCTGTGATTCCCTCAGTTTGAGTCAGTACTGTATGATCTTTGTGTGGGATGGAGGGATGTTCCCTGTGTTGTTGAAAGTTCATGATGGATGCTGGGTTTGACCCTTTCCTCATCAGCTGTTATGAGGAATTTCTCTGGCTGGGGTTATCCAGTGGAAGCGACAGTGGCAGTTAGGTGATTCTATTTAGGTAGTGGTCATGAATGACCCAGGAGTGGGCAATTGCTAGAACCAAGTCCAGAGTGATGGCTGCTTAGGACTTGGGTGTCTTTAGTGACATCTTGGACCTCAGAGAGGTTCCACTGGTCCAGTGGCCATTGTGGGGATTCAGTGATGTGGTCTTGGGGTCCAGGGTCAACTCTAAAATCTCAGGGGTAGTATCACAGGCCTGAAGAAGGTCCTTGAATTATAAGGGCAGAGCCTTGTGCTTTGGCACGTCAAGAACTTCACAGATAGTTGTAGGGATTACAGGGAAGATCTGCACATATGAAGAGCAGTTCTGCCAGCATGGAGACTGCAAATGTCCAGTCACACAGTCAGGAATTTGTCTCAGTGGCCTAGAGACCAGTTACATAGGTGGGCCAGAGCTTCGGGTGAACTAAGGTTCTCCCCACCACACCTAGGACCCGCTAAAGCTGTTGCCCACGTTTTCCCAAGTGGTGCTTATGGTATCTGGGGCTCCTCCTCTGCTCAGCTCCCATGCAAGGGAAGAGGCATGCTTAGGCCCCCAGTCACATCTGTAAGTGACTGACTGGTTATCTGGAGTAGTTCCACCCTCTCTCCCTAGCCCTGTCCCAAGAGTCTTTCTCCAGTGTTTGTTTGCACATGGGCACTCAGCTGCAAGGGTGCCATTGGCTGGGAACTTCACTTCCAGGGACCTGCCCTACTCTGAAAGTATGACTTTCCTGTGGGGTGTAGGAGCTCTACCAGATTGATGTGGCTCAGACCCACACTCTGCAATCAGTTCTGCCCTTGTGGGCTCCCTCACTTCCCAAGTCAAGCTCTCAAGTCTCTCCTTCATGCTCTCAGGAAACGTGTTCAAGTCCTGGGGTATGGGATCTGGCCTCTATGTCTGACCCATTGACAAGCATTCCAGGAGAGTGTCAGCAGGAGGGAACTCTCAGATCAGACACCCCTGGATCCACTGCAGGTCCTGAAGACTAGAGGACATTCCAGCTGATGAGAGGCTGCCACCCTTGAAAGTCTCAGTTCAATTTGCCCCTGGCTGCAATAGGTAAGGGAGGGGTAAAAAAGGAAAAGTGAAAGATGAGCAGGACCCCAGCCTCTCTGATCTGTCTTCCTGGAAGGAAGCCTGCATGAAATTTCCAAGTTCTAAGGTTACACTAGCTCTACACACAATTCAGGGATTTTGGCAGCTTGTAAGGCTGATAAGGGTGGAAAAGCTTCCAAACAACTCAGTAGTCCCCTGATGACTAAAGGTGGATGGGACAGAGAAATGGAATCTTCTCTTACCCCTTCACTGGGCTCTGAACCTCTCTGGGTTTGATCCTTGGTGGTGGTATCTTTTCTTCTTTTTTCTTTTCCTGATCTGTTTTGCAATTTCCCTCTGTGAAGTTCCTCACAGGCTCCAGCACTTATTCAACTACACCTGAGCTGTGCCCACTCCCCACTCTCCTTTATCTAAAATCCTTTCTTCTCTTCAGATGCTCTGGTAAGTGATGTCTCTGGTCAGCAATCTTGCCCTTTTCCTCAAGAAAACATTATTTGTGGGGGAGGGGGGTTTCTGTGAGGGTATTTACAGAAAAGATAAGCATTTGAATTAGCAGACTGAGTAAAGAAGATTTACCCTCATAAATGTGGGCAGGCATCATCCAATTCTTAGACAGCTTGAACAGAATGCAAAGGTGGAAAAATAGTACCTTTTGTTTTTATTTTTCGGCTAAGACATTCATCTTCCCCTGGCCTTGGACATGGGTGCCCTGGTATTAAGCTATTGAATTCTATAAGTTATACCCACATGCCACAGGAATCCTTGGCTTTGATATTATGTGAGCCATTTGCAATAATGTATCTCCTCTTAAATATCAATATATATGCTAGTGGTTCTGTTTCTCTGGAACATTCTATTACAACTTTGTTCTTGATTTCTTTTTTTGTCTCCACACTTTTCTTGCCTTTTATGTTTCTAATTGAGAATAATTATCAGTTATGATATTTTTAAAAACTTTTTTGACCTTGTCCTAGAGTTTACAATATAGATTTATAAGAAATCCACATCCATTTTCAAATAACACTATATCAGTTCATAGATAGTACAAGTAATGTATAATAACAAAAATATTCCTAATTTCTCTCTTCCATCCTTTGTTGTCTGTCATTACTATCATTCATTTCTCTTCTCCACAGGCCATAATCATCAAGTACATTGTTACTATTTTTATTCTGAGCACAGTGTTATTCATGAGGTCAAGTAAGAATAAGAAAAATAAAAATGCTTATCTTTATTTATTGCTTCTTTAATGTTCTTTTCTTTTGTGAATCTGAGTTTCTGACTTGTATAGTTTTACTTCTGCCTAAAGAACTTTTTTTAACATGGCAGCTCTGCTGGCAACAGATCTCTCTAATTTTTTTTTTTTTTCTGAGAAAAGTGTTATTTTTTTTTTCACTTTGAAGGATAATTTCACCAGGTACAGAATTCTAGGTTAGTGAGCTTTTTCTCCAAACACTTTAAGTGTTTAATCTTCACTTTATTCTTTGCATGGTTTCTTGGAGAAAAACAATTTTTATTATTATTCTTTTTTATTTTTTGAGACAGCGTCTCACTATGTCACCCTTGGTAGAGTGCCATGGTGTCACAGCTCATAGCAACCTCAATGACAACTGCAACAAACAGGAGAAAACCAATTTTTATCTTTGCTCCTCCATAGGTAAGATTATTTTCTTCTCTCTGGCTTCTTTCAAGATTTTTTTACCTTTAATCTTTCTGAAGTTGAGTATAATATGCTTAGGTGTAGTTTATTTTTTAAAAAATTAATCCTTTTTATGTTCTCTGAGATTCCTTGAGCTGTGGTTTAGTGCACAATATTAACCAGGAAAATTCTCCCTCATTATTCTTCAACCACTCTATTGCTTTCCCTCTTTCTGTTCTAAGAAAAGGGAGGTCACAGGTCTACAGTCAGTTGTTGGATTGAAAAAATAAGTTCTCTTGGAAATGTTGAGAATTATCAGGAAGGCATCTTAGGGAGGACTGGGATCATGCTAGATATATAATCTTGGGCTGATAAAAGCAATACTAGAGTGTGATTAATTTTCTTAGTGCAAGAGTTAGATGGAGTGCTGAGAGTTTGCAGTTCTCAAAGGATAAAGGCTACTGGACTTTTCTATCTCCCTTCCCCTAGACTAGTTAAGCTCTGATATAATCCCAGTAGTTTAGGCTGTGATAAAATACAGTCGTATATTGCTTTAAAGTGGTCATAAATTTAGTAATGTTGTCATTGTAAGAACATTAAAGAGTGTGTTTACACAAACCTAGATGGTAAAGCCTACTACATATCTAGGCTATGTGGTATAGCCTATTGCTTCTAGGCAACAAACCTATATAGCATTTTACTGTATTGTCTACTGTAGGAAATTATAACAGAATGGTAGTACTTGTGTATCTAAACATGCTAAACATAGAAAAGGCAACATGCTGAATTGTGTTGTACAATGGCTGCATCACCAGGTGCAGGAATTTTCGGCTGTTAGGATACTATGGGACTACCATTATGTGTGTGGCCCACTGCTTACTGAAACGCCTTATGCAGGGTATGACTAGTCTTGTCTGAGGGCAGGCCTGAAGAGGAACGGATTCATCTTAAATGTATTTCAACATTGCTATTTTTCCTCTTTTGCCTGCAAGAATCAGGTTAGAATTTTTCTTAGATTTTCACTGTGAGAACCTGATAGGGCTCCTCCAGGTAAAACTCATAGAAGTGTAGGACAGCCCCCTAAAACAAAGCCTGCATTGGAGTTTTTTACTCTTAGGTCTTATCTGAGCCTCCAACAGTTTATCAATTGTACATTAGATTTTTCTTTCCCAGTACAGGATACCCTGATGTGGTCCCTAGTATGTTGTGATCCTTATGTCTACCTTTCTACCTCTCTAATTTTGAGACATTTTTAAAAATAAAATTTAAAAATATGAACATTTTAAAAAGTATTTAACTTCTTCTACCACTCCTGGTAGTGCTTTTGTGCTTGTCTGGTTGCAGACCTTGTACCTCTTGTAAAGGGGCAGCTGAGGAGACTCCATCCAACACTCGCCATGGTGAATAAAAAGCCTAAGGAAGGAGTCAAGACTGAGAGCAGCTATCATATTAACTTGAAGATGGTGGGACAGGTGCAGTTCTGTGGTGCAGTTTAAGATTGACAGGCATACACTATTGAGTAACTAATGAAAGCCTATTGTGAAGGACAGGATTTTCAATGAGGAAGGTCAGATTCCAATGTGAGGGGCAGCCAATTCATGAAACAGACACGCCTGCACAATTGGAAATGGAGGATGAAGATACAATTGATGTGTTCCAACAGCAGGCAGGAGGTGTCTACTAAGATGGGAAACTTCAGAACTCAGTTCTTACAGACCAAGATTACATTCTCAATTAGAAAACTGTAATTTGGTTTTAACACATCCTCATTCTACAGTATAGTTGTCATTTCCCCCATTACCCATTCCTTTATTGTACATAAAGTAACTGGTATATGTGCACAAGCATATTGCACTTTTTAACTAAATAGCCAACGTTATGTTTTTATTGACATCAGGTGGAGATGGGGTGTGGAAAAATAGTGGTTCTGTGAAACCACCCCCTCTCTCCATTAGTGGCATGGTCATTCAGCTCTTACCTTTATATTCCAGTAAGTTACTTTGCTCTCACTGTTTTAACAATACAACACAAAAAAGCTTGCATACATTGTTAAACTGAGGAATTTTAAAGTTTTTTAATTATCATTGTAAAACCAAGGACCATTTTTCTAAAACTCTACAATTATTAGTTTATTAGTACCATCCAGGACTCAGATTTTCAGTATTCTTCCTGAAATTACATAAACAAATGCAAATGGAAAAGTCTAAGTCAAAATTATATAACAAAACAGCCCTCCATCACAAAAGCATATAAAATTACAAGAACACTATTTTAAAATACTGGCACTTTAAGAGAATGATAATCTCAGAAACCATAAAATTGCCAAATTCTTCCCTAAACTGCTAAGCTAAAAAACATGACTCTAATGAACGAGTGTGTTTTGTAAGCAAAAATTAAATTCAAATAAATTTAATAACATATTAAGATGAGGAGTTTAAGTGTCTTCTTTCCTTTTATCAATTTGATTTAAAAGGGGGGCAAACCACAATACAAGAAAATATAACCTATTTTAAATGTGGTATTATTTTAGAAGGTGGCCCAACTAATTAAAGATACTCTTAATGGAGAATCTGAAGTTTCCTGAGCAGTCCATATTTAGGTAAATGGGAAAAGACATTTACAGCCTGTAGTTTCCTAGTCTGTGCCAGGATTAACATCAACAAGAAATGTAATATGGCATCTTGTATTTTAAGCTCACACTTTTGAGGATTCGTATTCAGGTCTTCTTTAATGTGGAAACTGCAAAATATAACTTCCATTACATGGTAATGTGAGTTAAAGAATAGAGTCCTCATGTAAAGATTAGAGCATACTTTTCTATGAGTCCTTCAAGGACAGACTTTCAAAATGTTTGATTCTAATAATTCCATGTTGTGAGTAGATTGCTTACTCTTCACTTTGTAAAATATAAGTGGGCTATGTGAAATTTGTCACCAACTTTGGAGTTTCAGTTATAGATGAAAACTATCTCAATTTAATTTCTAATACCCCCATCATGATATGCAGGGTGTGTAGACACAAAGCTGTTTATCAGCTAATTATATGAAAAGATAAACAATGTAATAATTCATGTGATCCATAATGGGCAAAAAGAAAAACACTAGCTTCCCCTCAAGAAGAAAAATTTCAGACCTCTGAAAAGGACAACAGAACTAATTAAAAAATTGTATTTACTTAGTAGCATTCAGAATGTCAACAAAACAGCTGCAACATTTTTTTTTGCAATTGCAGAGTGATATTCAGTTACAGAACAATGATTATTTCATACAAGCTGCATCAGAGACAAGTGAAGATCCAAAAACTACCATCATCATATATAACTAATTTGTACTGTACACCGACAAGAACCTGCTTCAAATTCCATGCCAATGTACACAGCCCTTTTATGAAACTAATCTATAGCTCTCAAACAAAAGATACAACTTAATTCTAGCCCAAGCATATGGGGAGGGGGTGGGGAAAGGGAGGGGAGAAGGGCGGATGGGTGGTGGGAGGGTGACCAGAAAGATCACCTATATATCTGTCTAACAAGGGTACAAGTGAACTTTTCTAGAACTAGAATATAAATGTTTTGATACAATGACTAAGCAAATGACATGAAATTTATATTAACCAGCTTGATGAAAGTATTTCAAATTGTATATGAAAACAGTACAATGTACCCCATGTTTGCATTAATGTATACAGCTATCAATTAATTAAAAAAA
>CAUYQV010041147.1:0-16032 GCA_963574575.1 Galagoides demidoff
TGACGGCTGCAACCAAAAAAAAAAAAAAAATAGCCGGTGTTGTGGCGGGCGCCTGTGGTCCCAGCTACTTGGGAGGCTGAAGCAGGAGACTCGCTTGAGGCCAGGAGTTGGAGGTTGCTATGACCTGTGATGCCATAGCACTCTACCCAGGGGTACAGCTTGAGGCACCGTCTCAAAAAAAAAAAAAAAAAAGAAATGTACTTTCAGATATAAAGATTATTTGTAAACAGCAAAAGCTTTCATTGAAATATTTCCAATGAGTTTAGAAAGCAGTTGGTAGGGAAATATATGAATGATTAAAATATATTTAAACCTGATGTTAACTTTATTCACATTTCCATTTTATTGTTTGGATCAACAAAATATTCCAGAATTTCCAGAAGGTGCCTGACTTATTACTGACTCTAAAGTAAAGTCTAATTCTAATTCCAAAAGAACAGTATATGTAAGTGTATTTATAGATATATAAGCTCTAATTCTAATTCCAAAAGAATAGTATATGTAGATGTATTTATAGATATAGACATATACATTATATGTACGGAGAGAGAGATGGACTATATAAGCCATATATACATATGTACAATGTACATATACATATATTTATATTATACATGTGCCTATATATGTATATTATATATAAAAACACACATACACATATTCTAGATGCTTAGACTGAAGCAAAGCTTTCTATGCTTCAGATTAGATAAAAATACAGGATATTGTGTCTCAGTACATTAATTTTTTCCCAGCAAATATAAATTAAATTTTTCTCTGTCTGGAAACAAAGTAGAAGAACCAAAGATGAACATCCAATAAGGCCTGTGTTGTCCACTCAGCAGACAGCAGAGTTCCCACTCCTTCCTGTGTTAAAGGCCTAGGACTCTTAGACTAAGATTCATAAACTACCCACTGGAAGAGGCCTTAGAATCCCATGCTTTGACCTGTTTGTTTCCTTTGGTAGCACACAGAAGATAGGGATGGAGAAGAGCTATCACTTATTCTACACTAAGGAGGACAACTGTCACTGCCAGATGAACTTCACAGATACTCATTAGGCTGCCTTTTCTAGGATCTAGGACTTTTGCAGAAATAGGTAAGTAGACTTACTTAGGGGAAAATCTTTTAAGATATTTTTCATTCATGAGGTTGGAGTGACAAAAAGTTGAGTATGCCTAGCCTTTCTCTTTCTCCTATAGTAGGATTAGAAGGTTGTGCTTCTGCTTTTTAATCTATTTAGATGAGAGAAGACTTGGGGACTGGGAGATTCTAGCTATTGGGAAATATTTTCCCATGTTCAGGGTCTCCTTCTTGTGGGCTTGTTTTGTCTTACAGGGAGATATGTTCATCCTGGAAGAGTGATCCTAGAATTGTCATTTCCTGATATGTGTATTAGAATGGGAGAATCAGAGGATTGAGCAATAATGTGAACTTGGGGAATGGTCACCAGCTGGCTCTTTAGACTTGCTTTGCTTCTAGGCTGGGCAAGCCATTAGCATGTGTATTAGTCATGTTCTCCAAGTAACAAAACAGTGGAATGAACCTCATAATGGTTCATACATTGATCTTACTTTCAAATGGTTGCTGGTCTTGAGGATAGTTACAGGTTTAGAAGCAATGAGGAGCACTTTCTAAGGAGAATCAGCATTGTCTTACAAAGCAACTGCCTCAAGGGACACCATTATGGTGTTCTCAGGTAATGTAGGGTTAATCCCCTCAGACAGAGGTAGAAGTGCTGATACCACTGAGATGAGAACCATTTGTCCTGGGGTGGGGAAACTTCCTTCACTGGTAAAAAATTTAAGGGCTCAATGTCCCCAGCTCCATTAGGGGTTCCCATCTGTCCCCTCTCAACTCAGGAGATCACATTCTTTCCCAAAGCTCTCCCTTTAACAGTAGACACCGTCAGGTTGGGCCCAGATGCAAGATGAGGCTGTGTATTGGAGTTTTACTGATATTAACACTGAGGTTACAGGACATAGGGTTTCCTTCAGGACACACACAGAAGAGCTCAGGTCATTTATGTGGCACTTGAGCTTGGAATACAAATTCCTGAGTTCATGTTTATCTTTTACTACTTTGTCCAGTCATACTAGCAACAACCATCATTCTATTCATTCGTTTTCCAAAAATACTCAAAAGTATCCTTCAGAGACATCTAGTTCTTTGTTTCTTTTAAGTAGTTGTTTGGGACTATGAAATACAAATATTTGACATATTTCCATAAAAAGTTTAGGCCATGAACTATCAGTGCTCTCTTTGCTACTGAAAAAAGTATCTTTAATAGGATGCTTTAATAAGAAAATAGTATCTTTAATAAGATAAGAGGCTAATTCCAGAAACTTCTGGACCAATTCAGAAGATTCATGTTTAAAATTCTTTTCCTCTAGATTCACTCTGAGTGCAAAATCTTCATTAGGTTTCTCCACAGAAACAGAACTAATGCCAGATATATTAGATTTTACAAAGGTGGAAACAGACTCAGAGATACAAGTTCCCTGAGGGATGGTTACCGTGCTGACTCAAGGTAGAACTGGCTACCAGGAGAAGATAGATGTTCATTGCACTCTGTTGAAGGAATGAAGAAATAATTGAATATTTTAATTACTTAGTGTACCTAAGAAATAGGCAATTCTCTTTAATTAAGGGGTAAAGAGTTTAGCAAGTGAAATAACCTAAATCAAAGCTCAATCTTAGAACCAAAATACCTGTTAGGAGTACCTACCCAGATGGGATATTTTTTGTCCCTGTACTTTAGAGAACAGTACTTTAATCTAGAGAAGATACCATCCATCACACTATTGGCACTCTTAACTTAAAAGACTTCTCACAGAAGTAGCTGCTGACAACTTTAAGCAGAAGAAACTCCAGCAGTAGGGGGAGGGAAGATGTAAAATCTTTTCCCCAAACTTCACAAAACAGAAAGAAAAAATAAAAAAGCTTCAGCAATACATTAGCAATAATTTTGATACAAAACTAAGAGTTAGAAAAGAATCAGAAAAATAAGAACGGGCCTGTGTTTATCAAGTAATTACTGACAGAAAATGCAAACTTCTGGATAGCTCTGGAGTCCTCAGCTGACTGCTGAACTAAGAATAAAACAAGGTGTTATGAAAATCTTAAAACCTCTGCAAATGGGTTTAAAACATTCCGCCAGCAGTAGCTGTCTCCTCCTGCAACCCAGGCTTGCCTTTTGCTTGCCGGAGGCCCTGTAGTTACTGACTGCATGTTTATAAAGCAGAAAGATCACTGAATTTGGGCTCTAATAGACAAGGATTTCTCAACTGATCCTATCCCCTATCCTACCTCAGGGCTTTGGTATAAGAACATATCTCTCCTAAATGTTTCTTTGACTGGCTTCTCCTACTTCTTTTGTTTGTTTGTTTGTTTTTTGAGACAGAGCATCAAGCTGTCACCCTCGGTAGAGTACTATGATGCCACAGCTCACAGCAACCTCCAACTCCTGGGCTCAAGTGATTCTCCTGCCTCACCTCCCAAGTACCTGGGACTACAGGCACCAACCACAATGCCCGGCTATTTTTTTGGTTGCAGCCATCATTGTTGTTTGGTGGGTCCGGGCTGGATTCAAATCTGCCAGCTCAGATGTATTTGGCTGGTGCCTTAGCCACTTGAGTCACAGGCACCAGCTTCTTCTACTTGTATTCACTCTGGCCTCAAGTCACATGTAACTCCAGAGAGCTGACACAACATCCAGTCTGCCATTTGACCCTGCAATTCCTTTAATAGGTATATATCCAGAAGACCAAAAATTGCATTACAGCAAAGATATTTGTATAAGAAGGTTTATTGCAGCCAAATTCATAATTGCCAGATCATGGAAGAAGCCCAAGTGCCCACTGATCCACGAATGGATCAACAAACTGTGGTATATGTATACCATGGAGTACTACGCAGCCATAAAGAAAGATGGAGACTTTACGTCCTTCATGTTCACATGGATGGAGCTGGAGAATGTTCTTCTGAGCAAAGTATCAAAAAAATGGAAGAAAAAGTATCCGATGTACACCACCCTACTATAAAATTAATTTATAGCTTTCATATGAAAGCTATAACCTAATAACAACCTAAGAATATGGGGGGGGGGAAGAAAAGGGGAGGGGAAAATGGGTGGATGGAGGGAGATTGGAGGGATCACTTCTGTGGTTTATCTTACAAGGGTACAAGTGAATCTTTCTAAGAGTAAAATATGAACGTTTTAACACAATAACTAAGAAAATGACATGAAGGCTATGTTAACCACTTTGATGGAAATGTTTCAAATTGTATGTGAAAACACCACACTGTACCCCAGACTTGCATTAATGTACATAGTTACCATTCAATAAAAAAAAAAAAAAAAGAAGAGAAGCTTCTCTCCATACTCCACCCATCCTGTTATCTTCTATTTTCTTCAGAGTATAGCATAGCACAGTTATCCATAGGTGTCTGGGATTGAGTACATTGCTATTATATAACAGGGGTGTCCTACCTGCAGCCTACAGACCACAGGCTGATTTTTGAAAGGACTTTTGCTTATCTGTGATATCAGATATCACAAAAATCTTGCACAGGCTTTTTTTGCTAATCAGCTTTTGTTCATGTTTGTATATTTAATGTGTGGCCCAAGATAACACTTTTTCTTGTAATGTGTGGCAGAGAAAACAAAGGTTAGACACCCCTGGTGTACAAGTTGCTTAACCACTCTGGGACTCATCTTCTCAAAAATAGCATAACATCCCCTACTGTGAACATTCATTGTAGGGATCCAGTGTCCAGCTTTTTTTTTTTTTCCTGTTGCACATGAAAGAAGAATTGTCTTTGGCCACACATTAAGTACACAAACCTGAATGAATATTAATGAGAAAAAAAGTCCATGCATAATTTTTGTGATATCCAATACCACAGATAAGCAAAATAGTCCTTAGATAACCTGCATGCAGCCCCTGAGTTACAGGTTGGACACCCCAGGAGATGACAGAGCAAGTACTTTTATCTGGGATTGACATATACTGAGAACTCTAAGATCTTACCTATCATGTCACAATCCGAGATTCCTTCTAAATTTACTATTTTCATTATTTTATTTCTCCAGTTTACTGCCCTCCAGTTAGAGTAACGGAGGTTAGACAGGATTGTTCTTGTTCACAAATGCATCCCGAGCGCCTAGAATAGTGTCTGACACATCAGAAAGCTTTGCTGAATGATTCAGTCACTAGCCCAAGTTAAGTCCCAAACTATTTGAGACCCAGTTTTGTTATCTATAAAAGAGATAATGGCCACCAACTCATAAGCTTGTGAAGAATCAAATGAGAATTTATGTCCCTTTTCCTTCAGTTGGAATACATGGACCCTTGGAATAATTTGGAATACTAAGTATGGAAAGTTAAATAAATAAAAGTTAAATATGTCTAACAGACATAGTTAATTAGAGGTTGATTTTGCCTGGAAATTCAGAGAGAAATAGTTGAGAATTTTTATACTCATAATAGGACACTTTTTTCTGATTAATTTGTTGTTTTGCTCTTTCTGCCCCCCACTGCATTATAGGAGGGCAGTCTGGTATTTTTATCCCTTTACCTGAGAGGCACATGTGTTGCTGGGTGAAAGCAGCAGCTGGCTTTTGTTTAAGAAAAAATAAAAAGAACCCATGGAATGCTGAGGGTAATTATCCTAACCCTAAGGGATCAGAGGGGAAAGGAAAGAGCTGAATGCCTGAAGGAAAGAGGACAGATGTGAGGTGGAAGACTGATTTCTCCATGATATAAAAGGGATTCTTTTAGATGGGGTATAGAGGGTAAAGGGACAGAGGCTTATAAAGAATCAGTGACACTAGAAGGGCTCTCCAAGGTGGAAAACAAGATTCGGCAACCTTCTGACAGCTCCAAGGGACGTGGAGCCTCAATAATGATTGAAAACAAATCTCCCACCAGCCAGGCAAACTAGGCACTCAGAGGAGTTGAATACTGTTCAGAGAAGTAATTGTGTATTTGTCACACACAAAGTTGGAGAATAAAAATCATTCCTGAGGTTGCCTCACAAGGTTTGGTCAAATCCTTATATAACCAGCAAAATACTTTTTCCACACCAATCTACTTTTGTTTTTCTTTGAGTATGTGTATATGAGCAAGAGTGTATATAAGCTCAAATAATTAAAAAATTAATGTGCAGTGATTGAAGCACATATTTGAATCTGAGTTCAAGGAAGCCAGTGGCCTTAGTACCAACAGCATACGAGAGTGAACAAGACCAGCTACTTCCATGAGAACAGATTAAACCCACCGCCCTGGCACAACAGATTACAGGCATTGTACAAGTGTGGCCACTTGGGATTTTTTGATACCTGCAAACTAGTTTGAAGTGTGTTCTAACTATAAGAACCAGATCTATTATGTAAATTTGTTATGAAAGTTACAACATTCCTTGTAAAATAAGGCCTCTACCCCTCACCTTTTTCTTCACGGAAAAATTCCTTTGATAAGTATTGCCTTGAAGTGATAACAGAGGTTAACCAGAATGAAGATCCTTTCAGTCTACCAGTAACAAGCACTTCATGAAAATACCCTTAGAATGGACACCCGGGGGCCATTCTAAAGATGCCCAGCTGAGGTTGGAACCTGCGAATCCACAAGAGAAAAGCCTGGAAAGAGAGGAAATTTGTGGGTGGATCTGGTCAAGTAAGCGAGCGGATAATGGACCTTCTTGGAGACAGAGTGAAGCTGGAGAGACCTGTGATCTACATTGACCAGACAGGAGAAACTGTCCTTGCAAAGACCCTAAACCATGAGACCTATGAGGCTAAATATGTGATTTGTGCTGTTCTTCCTACTCTGGGAATGAAGATTCACTTCAGTCCCCCTCTGCCAATGATGAGGAACCAGCTGATCACGCGTGTGCCTCTGGGTTCTGTTATTAAGTGTATAGTGTACTACAATGAGCCTTTCTGGAGGAAAAAGGGTGAGTGCTTTCCTTATCTAAAGATTTTGAGAAGGTCCAAGAAACTTGGTGCTGGGCAGCACCTGTGGCTCAGTGGGTAGGGCACCTGCCCTATATACCACGGGTGGCAGGTTCGAACCCTCCCCAGCCAAACTGCAACAAAAAATAGCCGGGTGCTGTAGCGGGCACCTGAGGCAAGAGAATCCCCTAAGCCCAGGAGTTGGAGGTTGCTATGAGCTGTGACGTCATGGCACTCTAATGAGGGCAATAAAGTGAGACTCTGTCTCTAAAAGAAAAAAAAAATTTGGTGCTAAAACATGCATTTGCATGTAACATATTTATTAGAATGCTGAACATAAAACATTAGTCCAGATTTTAAAGTACAATTCATTCAAATAAAATATGTTGGTGTAAACCCATGGAATTAATTTTACTTGGATTATAACCAACTATGTGTATAAATCAACATAAATGTTATTTAATCATCCCATAAAATCTTACAAGAAGGGATGATGAACCTTTTCTAATATAGTATTTACAAACACGGACTTATAAAAATATTCACAAAAGTAAGGATTTAAAAATTTCTGGGCCATCTCTCATTAATGTCAAGATTCCACTATATTAAATTCATTTATTTGTTTATATGTATTCAAAAAGGATGCTACTTGACTGGGTAGAACATTACAGAAATACTTACTAAAGTGCTAGATTCTTCAATGATGGCAATGTTCTAGAGCTGCACTGTTTAGACTCAAAAGATATCTATTTTTTTTTTTTTGAGACAGAGCCTCAAGCTGTCCCCCTGGGTAGAGTGCCGTGGCTTCACTGCTCACAGCAACCTCCAACTCCTGGGCTCAAGCGAGTCTCTTGCCTCAGCCTCCCAAGTAGCTGGGACCACAGGTGCCCGCCACAACACCTGGCTATTTTTTGGTTGCAGCCATTATTGTTTGGCGGGCCCGGGCTGGATTCGAACCCGCCACCTTAGGTGTATGTGGCTGGCGCCTTAGCCGCTTGAACCACAGGCACCGAGCCAAAAGATATCTATTGAGACTGAGGAACTAGATTTTTAAATTTCAGTGGGAGACCATGTCAAAAGAGCCAGTACAGTAGCTTGGACTGAGGAGGGCAAAGGGCAGGATGGACTGAAATGAAGAATAAGACTGCAGAAAAGGCTCGGCGCCTGTGGGTCAATCGGCTAAGGCGCCAGCCACGTACACCTAAGGTGGCGGGTTCGAATCCCCAGCCCGGACCGCCAAACAACAATGACAGCTGCAACCAAAAAATGGCCGGGCGTTGTGGTGGGCGCCTGTGGTCCCAGCTACTTGGGAGGTGGAGGCAGGAGACTCACTTGAGCCCAGGAGTTGGAGGTTGCTATGAGCTGTGATGCCATGGCACTCTACCCAGGGGGACAGCTTGAGGCTCCATCTCAAAAAAAAAAAAAAAAAAGAGTTACAGTTTCCTAACCTAGAAAATGGAAATGATACTACCTCTTTCCCTGTGCTGCTGTGTACAATAAATGAGATCGTGTATTAGAGTGTACGTGTAGAGCGTGGGGTCTGCATTCTGTTCTTCCATCATTTAATTTTAAAAAATGATATCCCAGGGCTGCTCCTGTGGGTCAAAGGGGTAGGGCACCAGCCCCATATGCTGGAGATTGTGGGTTCAAACCCAGCCCCGGCCAAAAAAAAAAAACCAAAATGATATCCCAATAATGGCTGCCTATAAGGTGATGTATGGCTAAGACCCATTAGGCATCTTGAGAATAGAGTCTATAAATATGAAGTATTATTGTGATTCAGTTGCATTCTTGATTAGGTAAAAAGTCTTGGCTCAGAGTCCCAAAGTGAGCATTTGTTTGAAAATGTTATACTATGGATTCCTGTTTTCACACTTAACCATTGGTGTTGTCATGAGTCAAAAAGTGTTTCTTGATCTACTTTGAACTAGGTGTATGCAACTCTTGATAAGAAATCCTACTTTAAAAATAAACATCTAGCCTTGTCATCCCGGAGCAGCATAAACCATAAGGAAAAACCATTTTTTAAAATATTCTCAGTTAGACTGTGTTCACCGGCCCATGGGGAGTAAACTCACACTCTGTTCTGCCAAGCGTCTCCTCAGAGATCTCACAGGCGTCACGGTAACATGTAAGGAAATGGGTGATCCTCGTCTTTTATTTTCAGGAACACTTTGGTTAGTCTCACCTGCCACCCATGAGGCCCTGTGGAACTAGAACAACAGGAGCTGTACTAATTAGAAGAAAGAGGCGCAGGCCGATTGAGAATGTGTATCCTGTTGACCCTGATTATGGGGCTATGGTACGGGTCCCAGGAGAAGAGGATGAGATTCCTGGAACAACTCTTCACTTCTCACTCCCACTTTTTTCTTTTCTTTTCTTTTTTTTTTTTTTTTTGAGATAGACTCACTCCGTTGCCCTGAGTAGAGTGCAGGGGCATCATGACAGTTCACAGCAGCCTCAAAATCCTGGCGCAAGTGATCCTCCTGCCTCAGCCTCCCATGTAACTAGGGACACGGGAGCCCACCACTGTGCCTGGCTAATGTTTTCTATTCTTGGTAGACACAGGGTCTCACTCTTGCTCAGGGCTTTTGCTCTTAATTTTCATGCAGAGTGTGCAGCCTTATAACTATGTGAGGCTATTTGAGACTATTCACTCACCTCATTTTGAGTTTTGCTGGGCACGGAGACATCCAAGTCCCCCAGATGAGACCTCATCATCTTGAGTTAACAGTATAGCAATGGTGTGGTGTAACATACAATGGGGAAAACGATGAGGAGGGTGGATTCTGCCCAAAGGACTTTCCACATGGAGCTTGGGGCAAGCGAAAGATTTTCACAGGCAGTCCGGGAGGTGAGGGCATTTTAGGCAACAGAACCTGGCTCTGGCAGCTGGGCCCCAAACCCCATCATGTGGAGCGTGGCCTTTCATGATTTCTTGTTTAGTCAGCCAAAGACATTTGAATTTAATAAATCAGTTGTGACATTAGTAAGGGTTATGTTTAAAGTGTTGTCGAACTTAATTTACTGGTTTATTTTACTGTGAGACAGGTAGTCTTTGATGAACCAAGAGAGAGGATAGGCACGCCTCTCACTGCTCAAGCATATAGCAATCAAGCCTGCTTTCAGCCCAGCTGAAATCTGTAATTAGCAGAGAAGGACTTGAACGTTTGTCCTTAGAAGGTCGTGCGTTGCGCTGGAGAGCACCTCATGCCGTGTTAACATTCCCATAATGTGTTCAAGGCAGCTGTATGTTCACATATACACATGATATCCTTGGCATAAGCTTAAGAAGGAAGAGTGATCAAAAATGTATCTGAAGCGTGGAGTCAGGAAATGTTTATTCTTACTGGTTAACATTGGATGCTGAAGTGGATGGCCCTGCTGGACTGCTGTTTAGCATTGCTGGATTGCAGCAGTACATGAGTCTGGCTGACCACGTCCCCTTTCCATTCAGGCATCAAGGTCCAGAGAAATGACCCACACGGAAATTCTCTTCCCAGTGCCAGCTTCCTGTAACTGAAGCTTTGGCAGGACAATCGATAAACAAGACATTCAAAACGGGCTAATGGAGGCTGAGAATGTTTGTGGGGAATCCAATCTACATTCATGAATAGGAGTAATGAAGGCACATTAGGTCATTATAGGCAATTCATTCAACAATTATCTATGCCCTACTACGTGCCAGGCAACATTCCTGGCCGCGTGGGTCTTCCCCTCTCACGAGAGCGGCAGACCGTGAAAGTAGGCACATCTCTAAATCACATGTGGAAATTAGGGCTGCAAGGTAAATAAACATGGCGTCATTTTCTAACTGAACCAAAGAAGAGGTTCATTTAGAAAAGATGGGCAGGGGAGGCCTTTCTTAGGGGACACCATTTATGTAGATGACTAAAGAATTCCAGGAAATGGCTAGATGAAGGGGCATGGCGGGGAGCAGTGTGACACAATGTGATGTGTGATCAACCCAGCCAGAGGGAAAGGTGTTCAAGGCAACGTGGCCGGGAGGATTCAGCCTCCCCAAGAAGGTGGGAGCCATGAGATGAACTTGATGATGTGGTCAGGGCCCCTTATACATTGTAGGAAGAGATTCATTTTGAGTGTCCATGCAACAGAAAGTCATTCAAGTCGTCTTTTTGGTTGTTAGTTTTGCTTTGTTTACAAAAGGCAGTATAACCTGTTACGAATTATGTCCTGAGAAAGTCGTTGACTGCTGAGTGGGTAGTTAATTTGAAGAGTGGTTCTAGGAACCAAGTTAGGAAGTCGTGTAACAGCTCAGGAGAAGGTGTCACTGTCTAGACGGGGCTGAAAGCATTAGAGATTTCAGGAAGTGGATGTATCTGAGGATGTATTCTGGAGGAATCCCTGCAAAAACTTCCCCTCCACTGGTTCCTGGCTGCATCACTTTTGGGGATCGTAGATGTTTAAGTCTCAGCTCAGATATTAACAAGTGAATATTAAGTAGGATACTTGAGATCAAGAAACCAAATCTCCTAAAATTCTTTGGAGAAAGCTTTTGGTAGGAAAAGATCTGAGACCCTGGACATTAGGAAATTGACTTTGTAAAACAGTTCCTTTACAAAGATATAAACTCTTAAGGTAAAAATTAATTAAGAAAACTGTGTTTGCCGTGACGTGTTGCCAGGTTCCAAGAGAAGTGTTTTAAACTTTGGGAAATCTCCCTCAAAACCCTCATGTATAAAAAGAGAAAAACAGTCAGTTAGTAGTTCTAATAGAGCACCCCCACAGAGAATTGACATTAAAAGCCAAGAAAGTATCTTCTCCAAAGATCTTCTTGCTTTGGTAAGGATTTAAACGTTATACCATCTTCTAGACACTTGTTATATATCTGAGCAATTCTGAATTTCCCTCTAGTACTCACTTAACATTTTTTGTGATGCCTTAGCAAAGTTTATGGAATTATTTTAGATCAAAATATACTTCTGGAGCAAAATCATTTAAAATCACCCCTTTATAAAGTAACAGGTAGTTTATATGGGCGGAAACAAGTTCCCATACAATTCAGTAAACGTTATTATTAAGGGGTTATTTTATTTTATCTCTTTGTTTGTTTTAATTTCAGATTAACATGAGGGCACAGACAATTAGGTTACACTATTTACATCTGTTTGGTCAAGTCCCTGTTGTAGCTGTGCCCCTCACCCAGGAGATGTGCTGTACACCCCTGCATTATGCCTGTTAGGTGAGAATAAATATCTTTAGGATATTTTAAAGTAATGAAATGGCTATAGTCTGTTAGAGAAAGAGGACCAGACCTGTTGGATTCATACAATATCAAATCAGCAAATTCTTAGGTTAGTGTAGACTTCTGCTGGAGCCTAGATTTTTAAGATAAAAATGGAAGAAGGCAAAGGCTCCTGACAGCTCCTTCCCCCCATGGCATTGGGTATTGGCCATGCTGACTGTGGCCCCTTCAGCAGAGAAATTCCTGAGCAGGGACTCCCTCCCCCTGCTCTGCCCCTGACCTTCTCTCTCAGATACCACCCCTATGTCCGTTAGTGGGAGTGAAGCTTCAGACAGGTGGAAAATGTTTCTTCTACACTTAAAAATTGGGGGACATAGGGTAAGTAATGGGCAACCAGGGACTAGTCATAAGATAAGGAGGGGGGAGATGGTCCCCGCTGTGTTTCAGGGATTGGTCTCTACACCAGGTCTGAAGCTGATGACAGATGTTAGGCTATGGCATGTTAGTCGTTATTCAGTTTGACAAACAGCAATTTGTTCACCTGCTAAACTCTGCTTAAGGTTTGGAAGCAACTGTGATAAGACATTAAACTCAATTTCAAAAGGAATCATTTGTGAAAGTGTGTGCTGAGCGGGTGTCAGGGAAGGTAATGGAGGGGGCTGTGCCAGGGATGGACATCAGTACCAAGATGTTTTGAGAAGGAATATGTATAGAAAACAGAGCCAGAGGAAGGTGTCTTAGAGAGATTTTAAAAATGGTGTGAAGAAAGCAACTAGAATGTGTTCTGTGAACACATGAAAAGACCTCACACCATTGGCCACAGGAAAACACAAATGAAACCCACAGTGAGCTGCACTTCTTGGTCCCTGGCGGTAATAAAAAAGACAATTTCAAGTTTAGGGGACGATGTGGAGAAGGTATGGAACCCTCAGGCATCATTGTTGGGAATGTAAACAGCTCAGCTATGTGGGGAAACAGTTTGGCAGGTCCTCAAGAGGTTAACCGTATTTACAGTGTGACCCAGTGTGTGCTGTGAAAATTTTTAAAGATCATTAATACATTTATTTCTGAAAGAAGTTCAAAGCACAGTAAACATTTTTAAAGATCATTAGTTCAAAGCACAGTAAGTATATTCTTTTCTTACTCTTTTTTTTTTTTTATCAACATAATCTAAGTGTGCCGTGGAAATTTAACTATGGATTCCAGAGTGCGGTGAGATTAAAAAGGTTGAAAAACACTGCTCTAGATATATAGGCACAAGAAATAAAACATTTGGGAAAACAACTCAAATGACAGTCAAGGATGAATGAATAAGTAAAATGTGATTTATCTGTACAGTGGAATATTGCTTAATAATGAAAAGAGCTAAAGCACTCATCCGTGCTGTGACGTGGACGGCCTTGGAAAATGTTACGCTAAGGGAAAGAGGAAAGTCACAGAAGACCACATGTCATGTGATTTGATTGATGAGGTTTCCAGAATAGGCAAATACATAAGGTCTGAACAAGATTAGTCCTTGTCGTAATGAGGTGCCTAGGAGAGGGATGGAGGTTGATGGCTGATGGAGTTTCTTTTGGGAAATAGGAAATGTTCTAAATCTAGATGGTTATAGATGTTTGCACAACCCTACGAATGTTCTAGAATAAAAAAAAATTGAATTGTTCAGTTTAAATGGATAAATTGTACAGTGTGTGAATGATAGTTTAATGTGGCTGTTTTTAAAGAAAGAGAAAGTAGAACTCACACAGTAGAGTTGAAGCATAAAAGTGAACCACAGTTGAACATAGTGATCTCGTTTTAGTTTGTTCATAGTTTTAAATCTTCTCTTGGTTCCTCCTCTTTTTTCCTGGCACATCCTGCTATTCCCTCTGTCTCCAGATAGTTATTCTGTACATACTCAAGGAAAGCAAGTCTTTTAACTATGAAATCTGGTGGCAAAATTGTGGAAGGAAGGGAGGGAGGGAGAGAAGGAAGGAAAGAAGGAAGGAAGGAAGGAAGGAAATTTCACAGCTTATTCCAATATCTAAAAGATCATTGGTTTACATAATTAATGGTTTACACTTCCTGACTCTATGCTTGCTGATGACATGAGCTTTCCCTGTGTAAACCCATTTCAGGAAGTCCAAGTCATGTTAAAAAAACATACACACGGCTCGGCGCCTGTGGCTCAAGCGGCTAGGGCGCCAGCCACAAACACCTAAGGTGGCAGGTTCGAATCCCCAGCCCAGGCCCACCAAACAACAATGACGGCTGCAACCAAAAAATGGCCAGGCGTTGTGGCCGGCGCCTGTAGTCCCAGCTCCTTGGGAGGCGGAGGCAGGAGACTCGCTTGCGCCCAGGAGTTGGAGGTTGCTATGAGCTGTGATGCCATGGCACTCTTCCCAGGGCGACAGCTTGAAGCTCTGACTCCAAAAAAAAAAAAAAGAAAAAGAAAAAAAACATACACACATATAATAGATATTAGAAGTATGCATATGTGTGTGGGTTTTTAAATTATTCACCAGTTGCAAATAAACTTCTTTAAATCTAATTTCCACAGAAAGAATCCTATCATGCAAGTGTCCTTAACACAGGGGACTTCTATTTCTAATGGATAAGAAATAAATACTTAGGGGAAAAAAAAAGAATTAAAAATAAAAATACCATAACAGATAAAATAAGAGAGAAAGGAACTTGTCTGTCTTTTCTGTGGGGTAAAGACTTGCATCTTTGACTTCTGGTTAATGACCCCTTGCCTTCCCTCCAGAATCCTTGTCGCCCCTGGTGCCTCTGACCTGCGCCTTCCTGGACACTGACACAGGAGCACACTCCTCTGGCCTTCTAGCCAAGTCACTGCTGGGGGGGTTGCTTCTGCTTGTCATGGCAAGTTGGGCTCAGAAACTTGAGCTGTGGCCAGCTGTCAGGTCATAAGTTGGATTTTGAGCCTTTGGAAAGGAAACTTTTGTTTAAGGCAGATAGTAACAGAGACAGACCTTTCATATGGTGCTTACTAGCCAGTGGGCATGCAGGGAGGGTGAGGCAGGCTGACGCTGAAGAACTGACTGTGGAATTATCACATGGCCTTGGATATTGACATTTCTAGTTCATTTAAGTATCCATCAGTCGAATACAACAATCGTGGCAAATCAGCATTATGTAGCTTGGGTTCTTGGCTTAGGTGGAAGCTCTTGTATACAGTTTGTCTTCCTTAAAGATATTAAGTGAATCATTCTCATTATTTAAATTATTACACACACACACACACATATATAAAATTCTTTTCTAGCTTAATTGAGGCATAACTGACAAATAAAAATTAGACGTATTTACAGTGTACAATGTGTTGTTTTACTATTGTGAAGTAATTATCACAATAAAGCTAATGTATCCCCCAACCATTTTTTTGTGCTAAGAACACTTATCATCTGATCTTTCAGCAAATTTCAAGAATGCAGTATATATTATTAGTTATAGTCACCATGCTATACATTCAGTCTAAACACTTGCTCAACTTATAACATTTTATTCTTCAATCAATATTGTATGTACTTCAAATTTTACATCAAAATCAGATTTTAAAATTCGAGGTATTTAGGACCTATGATTTTGCAGTTTTTAGAGAGTATTGATTTTGCAGAGCCAAATAAATGAAAATGACATTTTAACATTTTACCCTATACATAATTCCTGTAATGATGTAAAAGTTTTTGTTTAAAAATTTAGGCTTTCTAATTATTTTTTTATTAATTGATAACTGTATACATTAATGCAAACATGGGGTACATTGTACTGTTTTCATATACAATTTGAAATACTTTCATCAAGCTGGTTAACACAGATTTCATGTCATTTGCTTAGTCATTGTATCGAAACATTTATATTCTAGTTCTAGAAA
>CAUYQV010041148.1:0-11671 GCA_963574575.1 Galagoides demidoff
GGGCGCCTGTGGTCCCAGCTACTTGGGAGGCGGAGGCAGGAGACTCGCTTGAGCCCAGGAGTTGGAGGTTGCTATGAGCTGTGATGCCATAGCACTCTACCCAGGGGGATAGCTTGAGGCTCCATCTCAAAAAAAAAAAATGTGCAGCAGAGGGAGGGCTCCCATAGTTCAGTAGTTAGGGCACTGGCCACATGCTCCAGTGCTGGTAGGTTCAAACCTAGCCTGGGCCTACTAAACATTAACAAACAAAAAAAATTGCTGGGTATTGTGCCGGGTGCCTGCAGGCCCAGCTACTAGGGAGGCTGAGGCAAGAGAATTGCTTGAGCCCAAGAGTTTAAAGTTGCTGTGAGGTATGATGCCACGACACTCTACCGAGAGTGACAAAATGAGACTGTCACAATTTAAAAAAAAAACGGCACAGCAGAGAGAGATGAAAGATGAAGTATTTCTCTTTGGTCTTTAAAAAAGAACAATCTTGAAATCAGAAAGGCTGTAAGATTCTCCTCCCTGAACTTCTCATGCAGAGATGATTAACATCGTGTGGCTTTTTTTTTTTTCTTCAACAGTCTCACTTTGTCACCCTCTGCAGAGTGCTTGACATTATAGCTCACAGCAACCTTAAACTCTGAGGCTCAAGCAATTCTCTTGCCTCAGCCTCCAGAGTAACTGGGATTATAGGTGCTCTCCACAATGTCCGGCTGTTTTTAGAGATAAGGTCTTGCTATGGCTCAGGCTAGTCTCCAACCTGTGAGCTCAGGCAATCCACCTGCCTCAGCCTCCCAAGTGCTAGGATTACAGGTGTGAGCCACCTCACCCAGCCTTTTTTTTTTTTTAAAGACAAGAGTCTCACTCTGGAGCCCTAGGTAGAGTGCTGTGACATCATCACAGCTCACAGCAACCTCCAAACTCTGGGCTCAAGCATCCTCCTGCTTTAGCCTCCCGAGTAGCTGGGACTACAGGCACCTGCCACAACACCTGGCTAGTTTTTCTATCTTTAGTAGAAACAGGGTCTCAGTCCTGCTTAGAAACTGGTCTCGAACTCCTGAGCTCAAGCAATGTACCTGCTTTAGCCTCCTAGAGTGCTGGATTATAGGCATGAGCCACCATGCCTGACCTCAATTGTCCATTTTTTAGGTGCCAAAATGGCAGATTACATACTCTATGAATACTTCATATATGAAAAAATGTTCAGAAAAAAACAGGAAGTTATGGTTACAGAATGAAACACAGTGATTTTATAACAAAAAAAGGATAAACATAAATTCGGCAGTTTGAGAGTCACCAGAGCTGGATGTAAGACATTAATGATTTTTGTCTTTCAGAACTACTCTTGGAAGCTTTCCCCTCCTCTCAAAGAAAACAATGACAAATACACTTTGACTTACCTTTCCAAGCTGCTGGACCACTTTGAATTCAAACTGACTGTGACCCTACACTTGACTTCTAACCTCCAACAATCATTCCTGGTGATGCTGAGGATCAGCCAGCAGGAGACAGCCCAGTTCCTATCTAGGGATGTTGTGTGCACTCCTGGGAAAGAGGAACTATTGTCACAGACAAGCACGACCATTTGGAACTGCCTTCTTCAGGCTTTCCCTCTGAAAGCAAGTCCTGAGCTGAACTGGTTGTACTGGTCTGGCAGCCCTCAGGTTGGAGGGCCCAGGGTGAAACGCCACCCTAGGGACTCTGAACTTACATGGTCAGGCTAATGTGTGTCCTGCCGGGGGTGCCCTAACAACTCTAAGTTCACTTATAGTCTCCGAGGGTTCCACATTCACCCTCCAGGATTGTACCTCTCGTATGTGTTGTCCCTGGACTATTAAGACACTGCCTCAGCCCTGGAAGGCGTTCAGGTCACTTTCACCTTACTGCCCGGATGTGTGCTGTGCCTGCGGTGATGCCTGGGACCAGCTGGACAGTGGGCTCAGCTGTAACTGCTAACTCCACAACCCTGGAGGCTTAGCTGAGGCCACAGTGCAAGTTGGTCTCACTTGCTCCGTGGGATCCTACTGGTAATAATTTTGCTGTAATGGCACCATGGCTGAGGGCCAGTGTGTGGGGGGATTAAAGAAAAGGGCTAGCATGCTTGAGACAGTTTTCTTCAGAAGGGCCTGCTTGCAAGATTGGCCCTTGGCTGGCATCTGGGAGCTTGGCAGCCAGAGTGTTCCCATCACTCCCTGGGATGAGTGAGAGGGATGCTTCCCTGTGCCTAGATGGTGCAAACCATGGCTTATGCTGAACATTTGCTTGCCTTCTTGGAGCCCAGAATTTTGGTACATACTAGGCAGAGAGTGTCTATGTGACCAGCCCCTAGCGAACACCCTGTGCACTGAGTCTACCGAGCTTCCCTGAACATCACATACATGTTGCTGCCTTTCTGTTGCTGGGGGAAGAATGTGCTCTGCAGCCCCTCCTGGGAGGGAGCGAGCATAAGGAAGCCCGCCTGCGATTCCTCCGGGCTCCATCTGTCCTCTCGCTCTGTGGTCTGTCTGCGCATGCTCAGTCCATTGCTGTAATTGTAATGAATCTTAGCTGTGAGGACAACTGCATGCTGAGTCTCATAAGTCCTTCTAGAAAAATCTCTAAACATAGGGGTGTTCTTAGGGACTCCAAACAGTACCTCTAATGTTTAGGCTCCATCCAAGTTTTGTCAAATATCCCAATAATGTTTTTATAGCAAAAGCATCCAGGTCAGGGTCCCATGTATGATGGCTCTGACTTCTCAGATCTCTGCAGTCACCTCCAGTCGGGAACGGTTCCCCCAACACCTTTTTGCTATCATCGACCTGAGCAGTGTTGAAGACTATAGGCCAGTTTTACTTTGTAGAATGTCCCTGAATTTGCATTTGTCTAATGTTTCCTTATAATTAGATTTAGATCATGCATCTTTGCCAGAATATCACAGAAGTGACTTTTGTTCTCATTGTGTCTTACCCTGCACTGCACGATTTTAATTTGTCTTGTTACTGATAATATTCACCTGTCACTTGAAATAAAGTGGTGTCTGCCAACCTTCACTGTCAGGTTACTCTTTTTCTCTTTATAATTAATGTTTTGTTAGGTCTTTAACAAACTAGATAAATAGCCCTTGAAAGCTGGCCCTTCTGGGTTTTTTTTTTTTTTAGAGATAGAGTCTGTTTGTCGCCCTCAGTAAAGTGCTGTAGCATCACAACTCACAGCAACCTCCAGTTCTTGGGCTTCGGTGATTCTCTTGCCTCAGCCTCCTGAGTAGCTGGGACTACAGGTGCTTGCCACAACACAGCTATTTTTTGGTTGCAATTTGGCTGGGACCGGGTTTGAACCCACCACCCTTGGTATATGGGACCGGCACCCTACTCACTGAGCCCCAGGTGCCGCCCCTTTTGGGTTTTTTTTGTTTGATTGGGTTTTTCCCCCTGGGTAGAGTGCTGTGGTATCATAGCAACCTCCAACTCTCTGAGCTCAAGAGATGCTCCTGCCTCCACCTACCAAGTAGCTGGGACTACAGGCACCCACCACAACACTCAGCTATTTTTGGTTGTAGTTATCATTGTTTGGCGGGCCTGGGCTGGATTAGAACCTGCTGGGTCAGGTGTATGTGGCTGGGCCTTAGCCACTTGAGCCACAGGCCCGAAGCCGTGTTTGATTGTTTTTTTTACCTCCTCTTTGTTCTTTTTCGGAGCCTCAAACTATCCCCCTGGGTAGAGTGCCATGGCATCACAGCTCATAGCAACCTCCCACTCCTGGGCTCAAGCGAGTCTCCTGCCTCAGCCTCCCAAGCAGCTGGGACCACAGGCGCCCGCCACAACGCCCGGCCATTTTTTTTGGTTGCAGCCGTTATTGTTGTTTGGCGGGCCCTGGCTGGGGATTCGAACCCTCCACCTTAGGTGTATGTGGCTGGCGCCTTAGCCGACTGAGCCACAGGCGCCGAGCCCCTCCTCTTTGTTCTTAAGGGCCCTTCTAAAGGCTAGAAGCCAGGCCTGTAATCCTAGCACTCTGGGTGGCCGAGGTGGGTGGATCACTTGAGCTCACAAGTTGAAGACCAGCCTGAGCAAGAGCAAGACCCATTCTCTAATAAAAATGGAAAAACTCCCAGGCCTGGTGGCGCCTGTAAGTTTCACTATTCAAGAGATGCAGGCAGGAGGATTGCTGGAGCCCAGGAGTTTGAGGTTGCTGTGAGGTGAGCTGTGACACTGAGGGCGACAGTGAGACTCTGTCTCAAAAAACAAACCAAAAAAACCCCATAAAGATAGAAGCCTCAGGCCCTCTGTGTGGATCCCTTTCTCTCTAGTTCCCCATTCATTTTCGAGTGAACTGAACCACACCCCACAATGTCTGTTCTGAAATGTATGGAACCTCCTTTTAAAATAAAACAAAACTTTATTTATTTATTTGAGACAGACTCTCAGTCATCCTGGATGGAATACCATGGCATCATAGCTCACTGTAACCTCAAACTTGTGGGCTCAGGCAATCCCCCTGCCTCAGCCTTCCCAGTAGTTGGGACTACAGCCACCCACCACAATGCCCCACTAGTTTTTCTATATTTTTAGTGGAGACAGGGTCTCTTTCTTGCTCAAGCTGGTCTAAATTCCTGAGCTCAAGCAATCCACCCACCTTGGCCTCCCAGATTACTGGTGGTTTATTTCTTACATCTGCACCTTACCTCACCTCGCCTCATCACATGGCACACAAAAGCACGTGATAATGAACACCACTTACCAAGACACGATCACACCTGTGAGACATGGATACCAAGGATATGTAAACCTTACTGTGTTGCTTACACAGTGCTGCCAGTGTAAGCTCACAGTGACAAATTCTAGAACTTAATTGTCAGACCTTGTAGGACCACGGCTCTGATGGTCATTCTAGTAAACAAGTTCCAAAATGTCTTCAAAGTGTGGACTAGACACTGGCATTGGTGCATAGCTTCCCAAGGGGAGCACTTGGAAAGTGACCATAGTGATACTCAGAAATGTAGCACTTTTTCTAGGATGAGTTCGCAAACTTAATTGTCAGACCTCATGTGAAAAGGTACAGAAGTATAGTGGATGCTGTAATATGCCACCAAGGTCCCCTTTTTAGGACTAAAGCATTCTTTCTTTTTTTTGTAAGACAGAGTCTCATTCTGTCACTCAGGCTAGCGTGCCTGTGGTATTATAGCTCACAGCAACCTCAAATTCCTGGGCTCAAGTGATCCTCCTGCCTTCAGCCTTCCAAGTACCTGGGCCTACAGGCACCTGCCACAATGTCTGGCTAGTTTTGGGGGGGAGGTTTTTTTTGTTTGTTTTTGAGACAGAGTCTCATTTTGTCACTCTCCGTAGAGTACCATGGTGTCATAGTTCATAGCAACCTCAAACTCCTGGACTCAAGAAATTCTCTTGCCTCAGCCTCCCAAGTAGCTGGGACTATAGGGGCCCGCCACAATGCCCAGCTATTTTTAGAGACGAGGTCTTGCTCTGGCTCAGGCTGGTCTCAAACCTGTGAGCTCAGGCAGTCCCTCCCCAGTGCTGGGATTACAGCATGAGCCACCACAACCAGCCTTCTGTGGTTTTTTTTTGAGACAGAGTCTCACTGTGTTGCCCCGGGGTTGACTGCCGTGGCATCATCACAGCTCACAGCAACCTCAAACTCCTGGGTTCAAGAGATCCTCTTGCCTCAGTCTCCTGAGTAGCTGGTACTACATGTGCCACCACGATACCCGGCTAGTTTTTCTATTTTAGTAGAGACAGAGCTCTCGCTCTTGCTCAGGCTGGTCTTAAACTCCTGAGCTCAAGTGATCCCAGCATGGGATCTCAAGCCTCCCAGCATGGTGGGATTACAGGTGTGAGCCACTGTGCCTGCGCCAGCTAAGGACTGAAGTTTTCTTTTCTTTTTTTTATTTTTGCAGTTTTGGGCCAGGGCTGGGTTTGAACCCACCACCTCCTGCATATGGGGCCGGCGCCCTACTCCTTTGAGCCACAGGCGCCGCCCAGGACTAAGCTTTCTTCTGACCAGAACTGTTGGTGGCTGATGGCTTACAGCTGAGCCTTTCTCTGGGCCATGCCTTCAGCTGAAACAAACCTTTTGGCTCAAGGTTATGCCCCGTTCCAGGGACTGCTCACATTCTACGTCTGCTCAATACAGAAGTACAAAAGCTGGGCAGGGATCTGCTCAATTAGGGACCACAGAGAGGGGCCACCCCAGTTCCAAATCCTCTGCAGTCCTGGCAGAGGCCCCTTGTTGCAATCACATCACAGCATCACAATTCAACTTCTCCCTCTGCCCATCCTGCCTTCCTCTCTTCCTCACAAGTGTCACCCTACAGAGCACTCCCCCAAATCCATCTGCCTGCAAGTCTCCAACTCAGAGTCTGTTTCCCGGGAAACCCCACATAAGTCAAAAAGTGTGTGTGTGCATATGTATTTATTTTTAAACAACAACAAAATACTTTTCTATCCACCAACTAAGTTCTGAAATAGAACATCACCAGTGCCTAACACCCACTTCAGGTCCTTCCCCTCCTGTCCTACCCAGGGATAGTCAATATCCTAATCTGTGCAATAATCCCCTGGTTTTTTTATTGTCTTGCTACCTATCTGTGATATGATATATATCGAATACACACACATATACACATGGCTTTGCCTGCTTTTGAACTTCATACAAATGGGAGCACCCATCTGTTGGAAGCACCCCATGCTCACCATCAACATGAGAGTCATCCCCTTTGATGAAGACAGCTGTTGTTCCTGTGTTTTGTCTGTTCTGTGAATAGACTATAATAAGTGCTTTCATTCTACCCTTGATGGACAGGTGTCTGTCTCCAGTTTGAGAACTGTCCATGTGCTGTTGTGACAGTCTCTGCCATGGCCACCAATGTCTCTAGGGCAGAGTTTCTCAATCTTGGAGCTATTGACATTGGGGCTGGATAACTCTTGGCTGTGAGAGACTGTCCAGGGAATTGAAAAATGTTTAGCAGTGTCCCTGGCCTCTACATACTGGATGCCAGTAGTACCCCTACCTGTGACAACCAAAAATGTGTCCACATACTGTCAAGTGTCCCCTGAGACACATACATGCAACACCATAGCAGTCACCATGGTACACATGAAGAAACCGGCTCCCAGAGGGGAAGGAGTTCAAAGCATCTGAGAGACATTACATAGCTTCTTAGCACCAAGCATGTGCCTTGGCCCAAAAAGCAAAACAAAACATGTAATAATAATTACAGTAACCTAATGATCATCCCTCCAGACCAGACTCTCTTCTAAACGTATCATACATATTTCTTTTTCTTTTTTCTTTTGAGACGTAGTCTCCTTTTGTCCCCCTGGGTAGAGTACTGTGGCATCATAGCCCACAGCAACCTTAAACTCCTGGATTCAAATGATCCTCTTGCCTCTGCCTCCCAAGTAGCTGGGACTATAGGAGCCTTAAGAGATGGGGTCTCACTTTTTTTTTTTTTTTTGAGACAGAGTCTCACTTGTCATTCTCAGTAGAGTGCTCTGGCATCACAGCTCACAGCAACCTCAAACTCTTGAGCTCAAGCAATTCTCTTGTCTCAACCTCCCAAGTAGCTGGGACTACAGGTACCCACCACAATGCCTGGCTATTTTTAGAGGTGGGATCTCGCTCTTGCTCAGGCTGGTCTCAAACCTCTGAGTTTGGCAATCCACCAGCCTTGGCCTCCCAGAGTGCTAGGATTATAGGTGGGGGCCACCATGCCTGTCTGTATATATTTTTTTGGTGTTTTTTGAGACAGAGTCTCACCCTGTCACCCTGGGTAGAGTGCTGTGGTGTCATCATAGGTCACAGCAACCTCAAACTCTTGGGTTCAAGCAAATGATCCTCTTGCCTTAGCCTCCCCAGTAGCTGGGTCTACAGGCACCAACCACCAGTATTTTTATAGAAACAGGGTCTCACTCTTGCTCAGGCTGGTATCCAACTCATGAGCTTAAGCAATCCACCTGCCTTGGCCTCCCGGAGTGCTAGGATTATAGGCATGAGCCACCTGGCCCATCCTTATCAAGTGATCTTCTTTCCTCAGCCTCCCAAGTAGCTGGGACTACTGGCACCTGCCACAACGCCTTGCAGTTTTCTATTTTTTTTTTTTTTTTTTTTTTAGTCGAGATGGTGTCTTGCTCAGGCTGGTCTCAAACTCCTGAGCTCAAGCAATTCTCCTGCCTCTGCCTCCCAGAATGCTAGGAGTACAGGCCTGAACCACTGTGCCTGGCTGGAGCCAGTGATTTTTTTTAGTGAATTCATATGCCCAGCTAAAGGTGGTAAATTAGACTACACAGCCAGGGCAGACCTGGTTGTCATTGCTGGATGCTTGTTGCTCTTACAGCCTCCTTTGCAGATAAAGGTGGCCACGTGACCCAGTTCTGGAAGCTTCAGGGGAGGTCTACTGCCTTTGTGTGCAGTTAAGTACTTGCAGTGGAGGCTGCCATCTTTAAGGATAAATGCCAAAACGTTGAGGATGGTGGAGGGGAAGAGAAGCAACCAGGCTCCTTGAAGACATAATTGAATTGCTGGACCAACTCTAAAATAGTTTGCTTCAAGAGTGTTAGCCTGGGCAAGGAGGTTCATGCCTGTAATCCTAGCACTCTGGAAGGCCAAGGACAATGGATTTTTTTTTTTTTTTTTTTGGAGACAGAGTCTTACTATGTCACCCTTGGTAGAGTGCCCTGGCTTCACAGCTTACAGCAACCTCCAACTCTTGGGCTTATGCAATTCTCTTGCCTCAGCCTCCAAAGTAACTGGGACTACAGGCACCCACCACAACGCCAGGCTATTTTTTGTTACAGTTGTCATTGTTGGTTAGCTGGCCCAGGCTGGGTTTGAACCCTCCACCCTCAGTGTATGTGGCTGGTGCTGTAACCACTGTGCTATGGATGCCAAGCCAGGAGAGTGGATTTTTTAATTTTTTATTTTTTTGCCATTTTTGGCCAGGGCTAGGTTTGAACCCGCCACCTCCGGCATATGGGACCGGTGCCCTCCCCTTTTGAGCCACAGGTGCTGCCTAGGAGAGTTGATTTTTTAAGCTCAAGAGTTCAAGACCAGCCTGAGCAAGAATGAGATCCTGTCTCTACTAAAAATAGAAAAACTAGTCAGGCATTGTGGTAGGTACCTGTAGTCCCAGCTACTTGGGAGGCTGAGGCGAAAGGATCTCTTGAGCCCAAGAGTTTGAGGTTGCTGTGAGCTGTGATGACAAAGCACTCTACTGGTGGCACCTGTGGCTCAAAGGAGTAAGGCGCCGACCGCATATGACGGAGGTGGCAGGTTCAAACCCAGCCTCTGTCAAAGCACTCTACCCAGGGCACAGGGTAAGACACTGTCTCAAAAAAAAAAAAAAAAGAAGAAGAAAGAGTTTTTGTTATATAAACAACAAGTACCCTTTTGTTACAAGTACCCCACTCACAGCGTGACTTCCTATTACTTGTAACCAAAAGTACTCTTTCCTGGTACAACCTACTCATGGCATTGTGGGTGGATTCAATTAAATGATACATGGAGTAAACCTGCCAACGTTTCATGGCAGAAACTAAGCAGCCCCTGGGAGTCTTTCTCCCCTTCTTCCTTTTTGTAGTAGAACACCCTGAACTTTTTAAAACTTTCTTATTATTTTTGATATGGGGGGGTCTCACTATGTTGAGAATGCCTGGCCACAAGTGATCCTCTCATATCAGCGTCCCAAGTAGGTGGGATTACCTTGCTTAGACGCCCTTTGAAATCTAGCTGGACCCATCCCACTCAGTTCCAGGCATTCCTCAGCCTGTCCTCCAGCTCTAAGTGGCATGTGACTAAGTTTGAGCCAACAGGATATGAACGGAAATGTGTCGTCATCTCCTAAAAAAGAGGTAGCCATGGGCTGGCTTTGCCCCTTCTGTTGGGCTGGAACACGAATGTGGAGGTAAAGGCAGCTTTAACTATACAGAAAGGAATGCCCAGGGGACAGCAGGTTGATTTCCTGAATGACTCATGCAGCCAATTCTTCCTGCCAGCCTGGGTCACTCACTTCTGGATTCACATCAAAGAAAAAGAAATGTCTATCTTGATTGAGCCAGAGTTCTTTAGAGTCTCCTTGTTTCAGCAGCTTACCCTGCTTCCTAACCCATAGGGTGCTCTATAAATAGAAGCTATTTTGATGATCTCTTCCCAGTAGGTATTCTTTTTTTTTTTTTGAGACAGTCTTACTTTGTTCCCCCAGACTAGAATGCCCTGGCATCATTCATAGCTCACAGCAACCTCAAACTCCTAGGCTCAAGCAATCTTCCTGCCTCAGCCTTCTGAGTAGCTGGGACTGCAAGCACTCACCACAATGCCCAGCTAGTTTTTCTATTTTTAGTAGAGACAGGATCTCACTCTTGCTCAGGCTGGTCTCAAACTTGTGAGGTCAAGCAATCCACTGGCCTTAGCCTCCCAGAGTGCTAGGATTACAGGCATGAGCCACTGGGCCTGGCCCAGAAGCTATTCTTGATCTTCTACTTCTCCTAAGAGTTCCACCTTCTTGGCAAGCCTGTGGCTCAATCGGCTAAGGCGCCAGCCACTTACACCTAAGGTGGCGGGTTCGAATCCCCAGCCCAGGCCCACCAAACAACAATGATGGTTGCAACCAAAAAATGGCCAGGCGTTGTGGCGGGCGCCTGTGGTCCCAGCTACTTAGGAGGCTGAGACAGGAGACTCGCTTGAGCCCAGGAGTTGGAGGTTGCTGTGAGCTGTGATGCCATGGCACTCTACCCAGGGGGATAGCTTGAGGCTCCGTCTCAAAAAAAAAAAAAAAAAAAAAAAGAGTTCCACCTGCTTAAAATATATCTTGGATAGTCTTTGGGATGACAGCTGGGTTGAGAGGCTGTATTAGTTCCCTATAGCTGCAATTAACAAACAGACTAAGTGAATTTAAACAACACAAATTTATTCCCTGACAGTTCTGGAGATTAGAGGTGCGAGAGAGTTCTCACTGGGCTAAAATCAAGATGTCAGCACTGCAGCCTCTAGGGGAGCATCTGTTTCTGGCTTTTATCAGCTTCTAGAAACCACCTGCATTCTTTGCCTTGTGGCTCCATCCTCCACCTTCAACACCGCCCGTGTCACATTGAGTCCTCCCCACACTGCTATCTCTTTGATTCTCACTTCTCTGTTCCTCTTCCACTTTTAAAGTCTTTTGCGGCTGGGTGCAGTGGCTCACACCTGTAATCCTAGCACTCTGGGAGGCCAAGGAGGGTGGATTGCTTGAGCTTAGGAATTTGAGACCACCCTGACCTAGAGCAAGACCCCATCTATACTAAAAATAAAAAAACTAGCCAGGCATTGTGGCAGGTGTCTATAGTCCCATTTACTTGGGAGGCTGAGGCAGGAGGATCACTTGTGCCCAAGAGTTTGAGGTTGCTGTGAGCTATGAGGCCATGGCATTCTAGCCTGGGTGACAGAGTGAGACTGTCTCAAAAAATAAATTAATTGGCTCTGCGCCTGTGGCTCAAGTGGCTAAGGCACCAGCCACATACACCTAAGGTGGAGGGTTCGAATTCAGCCTGGGCCCACCAAAACAATAATGACAGCTGTAACCAAAAATAGCTGGGCGTTGTGGCAGGTGCCTGTGGTCCCAGCTACTTGGGAGGCTGAGGCAGGAGACTCACTTGAGCCCAGGAGTTGGAGGTTGCTGTGAGTTGTGATACCACGGCACTCTACCCAGGGGGACAGCTTGAGG
>CAUYQV010041152.1:0-14671 GCA_963574575.1 Galagoides demidoff
ACCTTAACTATATGTGGAGTCATGATAGGGACTTATCCTTCAGTCAATATTAAAGCAGAATTTTATTTATAATTCTCAACCTTACTCTTCTAAGAAAAAGATCATCTTACAAGGGTACAAATGAATCCTTCTATGAGTAGAT
The DNA here is from genome assembly GCA_963574575.1 of Galagoides demidoff. Taxonomy (NCBI): domain Eukaryota; kingdom Metazoa; phylum Chordata; class Mammalia; order Primates; family Galagidae; genus Galagoides; species Galagoides demidoff. Next base: position 143 of record CAUYQV010041152.1, read on the forward strand.
TATGAACGTTTTAACACAATAACTAATTAAGTTACATGAAGGCTATGTTAACCAGTTTGATGGAAGTGTCTCGGATTGTGTGTGAAATCACCACACTGTACCCCCGAAGTGCATCAATGTACACAGTTACCATTCAATAAAAAAAAAAAAAAGATTGAAAATGTATTTATTTGGTCAGAAATCAAATTGTGTAGCAGATTAAATTATATTTGGTCAGAAATCAAATTGCATAACAAATTATATTAACAATTTGATTTGATTATATTAACAAGAACAATATAGGACTTCTATTTCTACTCCTGTTACCATCTGCCATATATTATAATAGGAATTCCTCATTCATTATCTCATCTAATCCCTACTTCCTTTTAAAGTGGGCATTTATCACTACTATTTTACAGATTAAAAAAACTGAGGTTTAGAGAGGTCAGATAACTTTCATAAAGCCACACAGATAGCAGTAGTTGGGCTTTATGATTCCATGATCCAGATGGATGGATTCCAAGATCCAGGGTCTTCCCAGTTCCCAGCCCTGACTCCTCTTTAGGTGTCAGGTTTTTCACCTCAAAGTCACTCTCTAATGTTTCTGCCTTCTCAATTTTTCTGTGATCTACAAAGCATACACTTGAAAAGTTATTTACTTCCTCTTAGGAAGTAGCTGTAATTTCTGGCAACTACCACTAATTGGATAGCAGTAGCCTTCTGAATTATGACATGAAATCTCAGATATTAACTATTATGACATGGAATCTCCATTATTAACTATCCACATGGGGAAAAGTTTGTGGTTCAATAAAGCAAATGATGACAGCCTTATTATTTCTCCAAAAAATTAACTCAATCAAAATGACACATGTAATGAGTAGATTTATTCCAAATTTAACAAAGCTTATGTCCCCAAGGCCTTGGACGGGGCCCTAGTATTTTTGTATTAATAATTTTTGTATTCTTTTGTGTTCTTTTTTTAAAAAAAGAGTCCTCCAATTGTGTAAGTTTGGGGACCCAGATCCATCAATGTTTAATAGGTTAAGTGTGGGTTGTATGACTGGTCTATCTTAGATACAAATCCTGGATCCGCAACTTACTATGTGGGGCTTCAGGGTGCTCCTTGACCTTTGTGTGCCTCCATTTTTTCTTTCGAAACATGGGGTTATGACAGAGAATGGCTCATAGGATAATCATATGCATAAGTAATTTATTGTAGCAAAGCAATTAGCATAAAGCACATGAAGTGATCAATAAAGACAAACTATTACAAAATTACCTATTTCTTTAATAGCATATGAGAATACTGACAGCATATAGAGTAGTTGGACAAAATTTAACAAGTTACAGTGCTTCTACGCAGCTGCTACTTTGCCTAGCTAGAGTGCCTCAGTTACCACTCACCATTTAAAGAACTCACATAATCACTGAGACCTAGTATGGAAACAGCCTGAGTCAAATTTCCTGGAATATGCTTATCTTTGGTAGACTCCACTGCATCAAATAACTTAAAACTGTTGCTGGACTTTAGAAAAGAGTGACTTTTGAGTCTCTAGCTTTTAATAAGTTATTGAATCAGGTTCAAACAAAATTCACCTATCTTTATGATCCAATATTCTTATCAGCCCTATTTTACTTTAGTTTCTTTTCCTGTTTAACTGGCAGCACACGAAGCTGTTCAATTGCTGAAAACTTTCTAAGTGCAAATAACAGTGATGGCTACCACATTAACTTAGTAGCTTATAATCATTTCATCTACTCTTGATCATAATGCTGTGATACAAACAAGCATCACCATTCCATTTTACATGAAGAACTGACATTCAGAATAGCGACATGGCTTGTCCAAGTTAACACAGTCAATAAGTAGGGAAACAGACAGAAAAAAATGGGATTTTTAAAACTCAAAATTCACAGTGAATATATTTTTCAAACTACTAGACCCTTAGTAGGACAAGGATTTTATTTTTTGTTTTTTCTAACCCTGGGATCGTATTAGAAACACGTGAGAATAGAGCAGAAGAGGTGCCAGTCAATATCTGCAGTACTCTTGCACGATTTGTCATTAATAATGTCAGGCAGAGTAACCTTTGGGGAAGCTCTCATTTATTAAGTACCCCTCTCCAGGCTAGCCATATGCATGTGTCAATGTAATGAAAATTGTCTTATGAATGTGATTTAAGGGATTGGCATAAACCTCCTGCCAAAGAGAGCTCTTCTCCGGACTTACTGCCTCACCAGAGCCCTCCATTATGCCTCTTAAGTTAAAACTTGTGACCCCAGGAAGCTTAGTGTTCATATGCAAGATTCCATGGAATAGTCAACTGTTTAAAAGTCACCAAAGACAATTAAGAAAAATGCACAGAAGTAAGCAAAGTGGAAGCATAGTTAAGAAGGGCACATAGCAACAAGGAAAGGTTATGGGATTTGGAGTTGAAAGATCTGAGTTCTAACCCTACCTTTGTTTTTCTACTCTATCGTGCTGTCTTCTCACCTTAATGCACTGAGTTTTGAGTTTTTAAAGACACCTCTTAATGTTTTCTCATTCAGACTAGTATTCCTGGATCTTTTAACCTTCAGAGTTTCATTTTTTTCCCCTAACCATTTAATCAATTCTATTAGTGATATTAAAGGAGTAAATAGCACGTTAATGAAATTTTCAGCTGATATTTTTTTAGGAGAAGGTAAAAACACCAGTGAGGACACATAAATAAGGCAGACTCTCTGACAAAGATGTATTGAGGTCTAATTTAGGAAAGACGTGCAAGATATTTCCCTAGGAACCAATAACCTAAAATACCAGCGATCAGATGAAGTGAAATAAACTTGGTCATAAAATCAAGACACATAGCCTAGGAAAATGAAAGCATATTTGCCATCATCAATAAATAAAGAAGTCACAAAACTATTCTATGCTTGGAAGAGTTTAATACCATATAATGCTACCACATGCATCATGAGCCTGTGAAGAGCCACTCGTAACCCACGCAGTGATTTTCAGCCTTAAACCCAAGAACCAGTTATCTGAGAGTTTGGGGTAATAGAAGCAGAAGGGACACTTATAATTATCACTGTAATAATAGTAATAATAAACTCTTCTGTGTGCATGGCATTTTACCATTCTAAAAGCACTTGTACATACAGAGTTTCATTTGATCTGCAAAATTACTCAGTGAGGTGAACATGAAAGAAATTATAATTCCCATTTTAGGAGAGAAAATTAGAAGTCAAAGTGGGGAAGTAATTTCTACAAAACTGTTTAATTCATGAATTCAGGACCATCTCACAATTTCAGAACTTGATGACTCCTTTAAAACATTTAGTCTAATTCCCTCTTTTACATATTAGGCAACTGAGGTTTAGAGAGAGGAAGTGACTTTCTCCAGAAGAATACGGCTGATTTGTGGCAATGTAAGCACTTGAACCTAAAGCCACGCTCATCTATCTTTTCACCAAACTGTTGTATTGCCTCCCGGAAGGTCTGGAAAGAAAGGATGATTAAATGGGTCCAAGTTAGTTACAAAATTTGGTGGGAAGAGTCCAGAGTTGCCTTTCATGTTAGATGAGAAAGATTTTCACTAAGATATTTGCAACAATAGTGACAGTTGCAATGGAAGAAATAAATGCAGTTTTGAATACTCTGAATCAGAAAGATAAAGATCAGCTAGGCAGAGGGAAAACATGACATCAGCAACGTGGGCAGGGATTTAGGGAGAGAGTCTGGAAAATTAAAAGGGCAAAATATGCATGACTTGGCTAATGACTAAAGAGAGACAAGCAAGTCTATAAATATTTGAAAGGTACAAATGCTTTAGAAGATACAAAAATCCCTTTAAAAGCAAGGGAGAGGGGGAAGCCAACACCATTAGAATTAATGGATCCCAATCAAGAAGGGAAAAATAAAAGTTGAACATAAGGAAATAGTTAAAATGAGATTTATTTTCTCGATTTGTCTTCCAAGGTCTAAGGTGGAGTCTGCCATTTGGGACAGTTAAAATCTGATTGAACCAAAAAATTCATAAGCCAGTGACATTGGAATCCATGTCCCATGGATACACAGAGGCTGGAGCACAAACTTTCAAAAGTATTTTTCATCTCACTTTTATAGTTCGGCAACCACACAACATTGTTTTGATTTTCACTCACTTTGAATCCTGAGGCTGTGGCACTGAGAGTAGGAAGAGTAATGTGAACTCTTCGGTTCAATGCAGGGCACGAGACGTGAGTTTGCACCCTCCAAATGGAGCAAATCAGAATTGACTCTATAAAACTGCCTCACAAATAAATGAGATAATTAAACATAGCAGCTGCATGGTGAAATAAATGTGTACGGCTGGTTTTCACCCACCTGCCTGATCTCAAAGAGTCAGACAGGAATATCTCAGCAAAGAACACATAAGGAGCCCCCTCACTGAGGCAGAGGTTGGACCCAGCCTCGTCTCCCTGTTGCTGGTATTTCACATACATCCCTAGATTAATGGGCTCCAGGTTTATAGCTTTGCTATGCCTGCCAGTATCTGAAATGCCGGTCTGAGCTGGGCCTACCTTGTCTTGCTCTCAATGCGCATGCCCTTCTAGGTCCTATTTCCTGGGGCGGCTGTTGAGCTGCCCTGCATCCCAATCCCTGTGAGGTTTGACAGTAAGATGTAACTGATGCAATGATTGTGGTAATATCAACAACAGCATTGAAAAATGATGATATACCCCTACTGCTAAGTGAAGGGAAGAAATAGTCGACTGAAGCCCTTGCATGCATTGAACTTCAAAGGCTCCTGTGTGCCTTTCCTAGAACTGGGGCTCAGGCTGCCCGCTTACTCCTTGGTGCCTCGGGACAGTGTCTAATATTCCTCATCACCGGTACCTATGATGCACCACATCTAGCATAAGAATATTCAGTAAATATTTATTAAATGAATAACAAACCCCATTTATTAAACTCCATTAATCTAGCCATTCAATAAATGAATAAGTGTTAAAAGAACCCCAGCTTGCTTGATTGGCTGAGGTCTGATCATCTTCGCCTTTGCATCTCCAGATCTTGGGGATTTGTTTCCCGACCCTATATCCCCACCCTCTGAGGAATCGTGGTTGGACCTGAACCTAGAATATTAACACATACCTATCTTTAAATATCATGACTTCCCAGAAATTCTAGTGGTTAGGCCCTATTAGAATTGTGTAGACCCTAGCACCAGCCTTCATCAAACCCTGGTTTGTCCCATTATTTCAGACATTGTAATCTGGCTCCATGGTCACCTCCAAGGTTTTCAAACTTCTTCTTCCCCAAATACTGCCAAGATGCCACTAAAACTCTGACGCTCATGAAAATAAATTGCTTTTTCTTTTTAAATCCTTTTTCTTCTTCTCTTCTTCTGAAGACTTATTTGTTCTTTCAAAAACAAAAGGATTACTGAGATTTTCAGTATAAATTCTAGTTACCATCACATCTTAGACCATTCATTAAAAATATGCGCTATGGAAAACCACTGAAGATCATTACAGCTGTACTCAGAAGCCAATGTGCCAGGATAATGAAAAACAATTCTGCAGTTCCCCATGCTCTGTTAGTTGTGTTTGTCATAAATGAGTTGTGGAGACTCAGAGTGAATGATCCATATCTTATTGAACTGTCCTTTTTTATCGCTGACAATTGAAGGTGACTGAGAAGCAGGCCAGTGTCAGACTATATCTAATTGGAAGCCTTCTCTCATTAACGTCTGGTGTTGACTTGTATTACTTGATGAAATTAGGACCACAGTGGCATGGATTTTATTATACAGAATGAGCTGGTTGAGCTCTCTTCCATTTCAGTGTTTTTTTTAACCTCCCCCCACCCCTAACCCTGTGGCAGAAGGAGCCCAGCAGAGCAGGAATTTTGAGTAAGGTCTGTGAACAAACAAAGCGAAAACAGTAATGTGGTGAAGGAAATTGAAACCATATGGACTCTTATGCCACATATGTTAGAGCAGTTCTTGTGTACTGCTGTGGAACCAGAAGACCAGGGAGACCTCTGGAAAGTCACTTTGGCCCCCTGTCTCCAAGCAGAACTGCCCTAAACCCAGCCCAAACAGTTAAGAACTTACCTCTCACGTACAGGAGATGGTATACACATCCTCCCTCCATCTTTTCCCAATCACAGGCTGCTTTCATGAAATGCACTCTTGGAAGCTCTCTCTGAAAATTTAATTCTTTTGCTAAGGTATTATTTCCAAGAGAAAAAAGTATTTGGATGAAAGACTGGGAATTGTACTCTAGTTATTCCCTCTTCCATGACTCCTTCTGGAAGAGAGAAGAAGAATGAGAGATGGATGGAGAGAGGTAAACACTTAGTAGAGCACTCCACACATATTGAATAAAAAACTCCAGCCCTTCCAACAAATACACAAGAAAGTAAACTTGTTTTGTATAAGGAACACATGGCCAATGCTCACAGTGTGATTCTTATTAAGTATAAGTTAGTGCCATCAAGGTTAAAGTTTTTGCAATCTAAAATATTTGGAAACCCACAAGCATACGGTTTATATTTTTTTCATAGGTCTGTCAACTGAAGAACAAACTAATGCTAATAATAACTAGCCAGTTCTGAATGGTTAGAAGAGCATTTCACAAATGTAAAAATTATTTGAAAATGCTTAACAAAAACTAGGAAGTTCAGAAATTTCATCTGGAAAACATCACCAATCAGTACCTGCAGATTTATTTATTTTCTCTAAAGCCCTATAGTTTTAGAAATATGACTTTTTAGAATATACATTTCATTTGCTCAGAGATATAAACAGTCAACTTCAGTTTCAGAAGATGAAGCAATAGCTGATTTAAGTTATTTTGATACCTGATTGATGCCCAGATCTCATATGGTCTTTAGCCCTTCTGACCCTGAGATGGTAAATGGACCCAGATCTCTTATGGTCCTTAACCCTTCTGACCCAGAGATGCTATGATCTGGTAAAATTGATGAGAGAAAGAGAAAAAGAGAGAGCGAGCCTATTCTTGACAATATTGTGATACTGGCAAAGTTAATGCTCTGGGAACTTCGTTCTCTTTCCACTTTCTCTTCCTGTCTTTTTACTTCTCCATAATTAGTGCTACTTACCAAGGTACCCCTGATTATGGAAGGAGGTAAGAACCATCTTTCCCATCTTGAGACTCTTGAGTGTTTCCTTATGTCCATTTTTCAACCTCATTTGCTTGTGTTTCTTGGTAAAAATTAAACTTCCAAGCAAATTCACCCTAGAATATTAATGGCAATATCAAATTTGATACGTTGCACATCCTGGGAACATTTGAAAATAAACAGATTCACTAATTCATTGTGCAATGTCTTTTCTTGCCTATGTAGAATTTTGTTCTCGAGTAGCAATTTGAACTCAGCATCATGAGATTGATTACATCTCATCCACCACCATCTGTGTTTCAGAAAATCACAAATTGTTAGAGCTGGAAGGAGTCTTACAAGTCTATTATAGTTATCGCTTTTCAGATCACAAAATAGAAGCCCAGAGAGTTGAGATAATGCCCAGGTCACTAAGAGACTCAATGAATGAACTCTGTGTAGAGCTCAAATCCTGACTCCTAATCTAGTGCTCTTTCCCCCACAGCAAAATCACCAGTTCCATCCTTACTGTTTCAGATCCTAAGTGCTTAACTCAATACTACTGAGACTTTCTTTCAGACATAGAAGACTTCCATGGATAAATGATGGTAGTAAGGGCATTATCATGCTAACTAAAATGTACATTATCATATGTACAGTCCAGAATGTTTAGTATTATTTTTTAAGTGATACATGCTACCTGGATAGCATGCCATAGAAAACTCAATGCAAGAATAATTTGTAAAATATTTTATGCTATGAAGGTATATTTAAATATTTTGTTCATGTTCATACTTTTTTGTGCTGCAAGAACCTCCACCAGTCAAAGATGTCTTTGTAGAAAAGGGAATCAAATAGAGCTGTAAAGTTGTTTATGGGCAGTTGATAAAAATGCAAAGAAATTTATACAGTAAACAAAGCAAGCAGTATCCCATCTTAGAATAAAAAATTATGTTCATATAAGAGAACTTCCTATAAACTGGAAGTGATGGGGGCCTCTGGAGAATGCCCTTTTAAAGGTTCTACTCACATACTGTGCTTTGTTGATATCAAACATCTGGCTGGAAAGAAAACCATTCAGTCAATCAACCAGATGTTTAGTCTACCCCCTGCCAAACATCTGGGCCATTGATGGGATCATTTCCTTTTCATTAGGGAAGCTTGGCCACAGTGACCCAGAGGTGTAATCACAGCATGAGAACACAGCATGAGGATGACGGATGTCTTGACCCTCCAGGATCCCCAGAGTGGGACATTTTTCAGGTCTGTGTGGGTCAATCAACATCACTTCAGTGGGAGATTTGTTGGCTGTTTGTTGTTCTGAGACACTTTGATGCCAGCACATTTTTTAATCCCTACTTCATAAAGAGCAGAGGACCTGGACTGTAAAAGAACATCTTATTGACATTCAAGAACAGGAGGCCATTGGCTGAAAGCTACACTGGTTTCCTCTCAAATTGTCATTAAGTGACCTTCTTCTGCTGTTTCCATTGCTGCAGGGGAAAGGCTGCCGACATTTTGTTGGCACTGGCCTCGGGATTCATAATGAGAAGAGAACTTGGCTCCATTATAAAACATAATCCATCTGACAAAAGGAAATCATTTAATGGGCACTCTCTTAATTATAACAATTTGGAAGAGGGAGAAGTTGAGGACAATAGCAGAAAGCATAACAAGGTCACAATGAGAATATTGTCTTTAGACTCTTTTCTGGTAGACCAGCATCCCCAAGGGTTGGAGAGGAAAATTCACATTTACCAATATTTTCCTCATCAATTCTAATCAAAGCCAAGTGGGAAAATGGGGGAAGAAGAGATTAGGGACAAGCAAATGGGGAAAAAATAAGGATTTTATTGTCTTATATATTGAGGAATAACAGGAAGACTATGACATTTGTAATTTATTATGTTATTCTCTGGAATTTTTTTCTGGGGATGGGAGGTCTCTGGAGGAAGATTACAGGCAGTCAGCCACAGATCACACCTTACACAGGATCACTGCAGGGTTTGATGTAGGAGTCTTTACAAAGATGATCTGCAACTTGGCTGACAGCCTCATAGGGAGACCATCCCTCTAAATACTAGAGTGTTCTTATCTTAGTTTGTCTTCCGTGTTTATAATCATAACAATGGTAATGCCTTACAGGTGTCCAGAACTCTGTAGTTTTCAAAGGGCTTTCATACAGATGACTTCTTTTGATCTTTGCTCTTCAGTAGATGCAGTTTAAAGGAAACAGAAGGAAGAACACATTTAAGCATGTACTCCATGCCCACTACCTTCCAGATACTTCTCCACGTACTTTCACGTACTTTCACGTGGCATCCTCCTCAGTCTACACTAACCAGGGCATGTGAATTTTTGTCTCCTTTTCACTGAGGAAAATACTGAGCTCAGAGAGGTTAAGCAATTTGTCCAAAGTCGCTCCGCTAATGAAAGGCAGGGTTGGAATTTGAATCCAAGTCTCTTCCCAAAGCCCATGCTTTATTATACTATGTTGCTATCATAATTAATGTTTTAAATGTACCAAGACAAAACAAAGCAAAAAAGCTTCTCTCTAGCAGTCATAAGCCATAATATAATTTATTTAGTGACACAATATCATTATATAAATATATATACAAAGGCTACCCAAAAAATGTATACACATTTTAAGAAAGGAAAATAACTGCGTTGAATTTGCAATACTCAAAAGAAATTTAAAAATAAATTTTAAAAAAGGATTTGCAATACTCAAGTCACATTTGACTAATGCAATTATGAGAGGTGCTCCACGTGACTTATATTAACCTTTTTTTATCATTATATACTGAGTATTATGATTTTAATGTAGTTTTTTCCTTTCTTAAAATATGTATACATTTTTGGCACCCTATATGTGTGTGTATTAATATACACTAGACATCTACATTTGAAATCTTCTGTCAGGCAACCCACACTTATATTAAACCATCTCTGGAGTATCTGAATGAAAGTAAAGAGAGTAGAAAGCAAGGGTGCTAATATATTCATTTACTCAATCATTGAAAATCTATAGAACCACTATGGATTTATTAATATATAATGTTCTAATACAAAAATACTCATATGTCATAATCCCTGCTTTCAAAAATACATGATTTTCTTAAAGAGACTAATGAACATGCTATATACAGTAGTATAGCAGTATTCAAGCTAATATGTAACTTTTACAAATAAGAAACTACCATTCGTAGAATAAGATGAAATATAACTGTTAAAATGTTTGCACAGATAGTAATTATTGTGAAGATCTGCTGGATAAGACCAAACAGTATAGGCGTGGAACTGGAGGAGGAGGATACTAAATCAGTAAGCTCTGAACTGGCTGGAGATCCTTCTAGGATAAAATTGAGGAAGATTAATAACATGTCATATTCCAGGCTCTAGCTCAATTTATAGTCACCTTTGAGGATGATATTAGTACCTTAATTTTAAACTTGAGGAAACTGAGGCAGAAATAGAAATCAAACCAAACACCAAGCTCTTTCTCATAAATTTAGAGAGAAATAGAATATAAGAATATAAAAGGAAAAAGGAGGTGTATTTTGGGTGAAGATTCAGAAAATCTGGTAAATTGGACTGACTTAGGCATGTTTGTCACACAACAAAGTGAGATGGTTTAGAATAATGGTATATACGTTGGGAAAATAACATAGGATAGTTAGGCAGATTTTGAAGGATCTTGAAAGGACAACACAAGAGCTTGCTATAGGAACTAGGGAAACCATTGTGAACTTTTGACCAGAGGTTATTGGATTAGACTACAACAGTCTATATCAGCAGTCCCCAGCCTTTTTAGCACCAGAGATTAGTTTCATGGAAGACAATTTTTCCATAGAACCAGGGGGTGGGGAGTGAAGGGGATCATTTTGAGGTGATTCAAGATCATCAGGCTTTACATTCTCATAAGGAGCCCGCAACCTAGATCTCTCGCATGTATGGCTTACAGCAGGGTTCACACTCCGATGAGACTCTAATGCTGCTGCTGATCAGACAGACGGGGAGCTCAGATCGTGATGCGAGCAATGGGGAGCAGCTGTAAATACGGAGGAAACTTCATTCCCTGGCCTGCTCTTCACCTCTTGCTGAACAGACTACAGACTCGTACCAGCCTTTTAAGGCCATTGTTATGATAAACTCTTCTTAATAATGAGGACAATCCATTCAGAACAGAGCTTTAACTACGTGTGATGTAGAGTTCAGCCTACATGTGTCCTGGCCACATCTGCGGAGGGAGGCTTAGCAAAGCCTTACCACTGAGAGATGTTGACTGGTATGTTTTGTCAGAGTTATTGAGTTACGCTCTATATACAGTGAAATTTATCCTTTTTAAGTGTAGGGTTTTTTTTAGTTTAGAAGTATTCATTTCTAAAATTTTGAACAGTTTTGATTTATGCTTTGTTTGATTGAATCATCAAAATTTGAGTCTCCTTGTTAAGGTAGACATCTTCTGAACACAACTGAGTAGGCACAATGACCCCCACACAAGTCACTGAAGCAAAATCTTCCCCTGAAGTTTAAATTTCATTCTCCTTTTCATTTCTGAACTACCTGGACAGCCCACTATAATTGTCTCTCAAAGACCACCTCCTTGCCCTAACGTGTTCTCTCATCTTAGCCTTGCTCTGAAGTCAAAGAGCAAGGACTCTCAATTTCATGAATAGTATGGAACCCAGCATTCTTCCATTGTTCACTTAGAGGACCAAGACCACAGCCATTCACCCACCACTGGCACAGCCTTCCCTGTGCATTTAGAATGGTTAATCTCTTCTTCCTTTCTAAACACCTTCTTCACTTGGCCCTGGGCCCAGCACTCTTTCTCTTGGGTCTCAGATGCATTGCCTGGTTTCCCCTAACCTTCCTGACCTTTGCAATTTTAAATGTTGTCTACTTTCCATGATTATAATTTTCACATCCATAGATTCAACTAACTATGGATTGAAAATATATTTTAAAAAAAAAAACACATCTATACTGAACATGTACAGAGTTTTTTCCTTGTCACTGTTTCCTCAACAATATAGTCCAAGTGGTTACTGTATGTAGAATGTACATGGTATTGGGTAATACAAATGAATCTACAGATGATTAAAAGCATATGGGAGGCTGTGTATAGGTTATATGCAAATACTATGCCATTTTATATTATAGACTTGAGTATCTGAATTTTTGGTATGTGCAGGAGGTCCTGCAACCAACTGCTCACAAATACTAAGGACAACGGTAATGCAGGGCTTAGCCTCACATCTCTTCTCTTTTTTCTACATTCATCTCCTAGGTAATCTCGCAATCCTGTGGTTCAAAATATAACACATACACTGATGATCCGTAAATTGGTACTTCTGGACCTAACCTCTACCTTGAGCTCCAGACAAATAATATAACTCTTGGATCAGCATCATCACTGGGATATCTAAAAGTTATCTCAAACTTAACATGTCTAAAGCCAGACTTTACAGAAATACAGAGAAGCAAGCACCCTAGGAAGCGAGACATGGTGAGAGTTTGTCAGTACATACCCCAGATCTTCAACCCTCAAGAGGAAAACTCTGAGTAGCTGCCTGCCTGACTTTCAGAGGGTTGTCAGAGGGACCCAGCCATAGTTGTCCACAGGGGTAGCCCACTCAGTCATGCACCCTTTATTGACTTTTCTCTTTTCTCTATCTCGTATCTGTATTCCATCTCTGCTTCATGAAGTTATCTCCTTATAACTTAACAGTCAAATTCTTATCCCAGGGTATATCTGGGGGGAATCAAAACTAAAACATATTTTATATGGTTATTTGTTTATCATTTTGTATCCCTCACTAAATGAAAATTCCATGAGAATAGTTAAGTTGTTTGGTTCACAGTTTTATCTCTGTCTTCTTTGTTTCTGGAACATAAGAAGTATTCAATAATTTTCTATTGAATGAACATGAATAAAATTGATCTCCATGTGCATTTGATTTATTTCTCCTGTGTCTTCCTGCCATTGGGCTATAGCATCATGGGTCTGTGCTATCAACTTGACAAAGAAGGCAGAATGGAAGAAGGAAAGTGAGACTGTGGGAGCTGGGAGAACAGAAGCAAAAAAAAAAAAAAATGCATGTTCTTTCACAGATGCTTTTCGAGGGTCAAGGAGGCTTGGAGATTAGGAGCATCATCGGCTTCATCACAAGACTCCCATACCTAGCATAGCAGTGGGCTCCATCTCTGAGGAATGGCAGGAGGACCAGGTAGGGAAGGGGCGGTGGACAGATGCCTTAATCCTCCTCCAGTGCTTTTGCTCTCTGGTCAATGTTCTTTCATCATCAGGATCTAAAACATGAAGCCTGGTTACCAGCTAAGAGGAAAAGTGAGGAGCAATAGATGTATTTGTTCTTGCCCTGAGTGGACACTCCTTTATTTGGCATGAATCCATCACTCTGAGCACACAAGAAGGATTCCACCCATGTAACAAGGAGAAAAGTTCATGGTGGTATTCTGGAGGCAGAAATCTTCACTGGGAGAACAACAGATGATGTCATCACAACAGGCTTCCTGGGGTCCACAGCTCTCATTGTGCACATTTAGCATCAAAAACATGGCTGATAAAAAATACAGCAATTTTCTTTCCTGGACATTCCAGAGAACCCTGCCTAGTGAAATCTGTGAGGTCCCAGGGAAAGGAATGGGCAAGATTAGAATTGATCTTGGTCACCAGCACTCAGTAGTATTGGTGGGTAGTGTGACCTTGGACAACTTCCTACACATAACCAGATCTTAGCTTCAAAATTCAGAACAAAAGGAAACATGCTCCGTCTCACAGAGTTGACAGAATTAAATAAAATCATAAGAGAAACACCCTGGCACATCCAGGCACTCAATACATATTTCCTAAAATGCTGAAATGCTCCTCAGTGCTGCTCCAAACCCTTCCTGCAGTAAGTGGAGCCATTGCTGCTTCCCTGCATGTTCCATCTTCTCCAAAGGCTACAGTGTCTCCTGCTTCCAAGGGAACAGGCTGAGGGAGTAGATCTGATCAGAGGCTGAGTATGAGTGTGTGGTGGGAGGAGGGTGCCCGTCAAAACTGGTTCTAATGCATTGTCTGACTGGAAAGATCTACTTCAGGGGCCAAGGGCAGGCCTTCTCTTTTTTCCTTGCCTATAATTCTCTTCCACACCAGACTCTTTCAGGGCCTCCATATGTACCACTTGCTGATGGCTTTGGCAATGCACTCCCTTAGATGTCTTACTTCATCTGACATGACGGTCCCACTGGTCTTAGCTCCTCTGACATCACAATAGTCTGGGTGGGTGGGGAACAGCTGTGGAGAGCTGAGGGAAAGAACTGGTGGTGGCATTCTACCAAAGGGCATCTGCAGTCTCTGTGGAAAGGAAGTCCTCAAGTTCACAATTTAGTGCAGCAGCATGGGAACCTGAGGTCTGCTCGGAGGACTCCCCACTGGGGCT
>CAUYQV010041156.1:0-12401 GCA_963574575.1 Galagoides demidoff
TAAATCTAAGATTTCTTTGCTTTTTTTTTGGAGGATCTGTCCAATACTGCCAAAGGAGTGTTGAAATCTCCCACTATGATGAAGCTGGAAGAGATCAAGTTGCTCATGCCAGTTAGAGTCTCTTTTATAAATTGAGGTGCATTCTGGTTGAGTGCATAGATGTTGATAATTGAGATCTCATCATATTGAGTATTGCCCTTAACAAATATAAAGTGGCCATCTTTATCCTTGGTGACTTTTGTTGGTTTATAACCTATTGTATCTGCGAATAATATTGCAACACCTGCTTTTTTCTGCTTTCCATTAACCTGGAATATAGATGACCATCCCTTCACCCTGGGTCTGTATTTGTCTTTTAAGGTAAGATGAGATTCTTGCATACAACAGATGTCTGGTCTGAGTTTCTGTATCCAATAGGCCAATCTATGCCTCTTTAGAGGAAAATTTAAGCCATTCATGTTGATAGAAACTACTGATAAACCTGGTAAAATTTTGGACGTCGAGTTGCTCAAAAGTCCAGTAGACATTTTTAATCCGTTTGCCATTGTAGAAGTTGGAATTTGATCAAAAGTTTCTGAGTTGGTTTACTGTGTGGTGGAGGATTGCATTGGTCATTATGGAGGATAGGTTTGAGAATTTCCTGGAGAGCTGGTTTAGTTATAGCAAATTTCTTCAACATGTGAATGTCTTTAAAGTATTTAATTTCTCCATCATGGATGAAACTTAGTTTAGCTGGATACAGGGTCCTGGGTATAAAGTTATTTTGTTTTAGGAAATTAAAAGGCGATGACCATCCTCTTCTAGCTTGAAAGGTTTCAGCTGAGAGATCTGCAGTCATCCTAATACTCTTCCCCTTGTAGGTTATGGTTTTCTTATGTCTGACTGCTTTCAGAATTTTCTCTTTCATCTTAACTTTGGTGAAGTTAATTATCATGTGTCTGGGGGATGTCTTGTTTGGGTTGAGTCGTGCTGGGGTTCTGAAACTATCTGCTATCTGAATTTCAGAATCTCTGGGCATTTCTGGAAAGTTCTCTTTCATAATTTCATGAAGAAGAGCCTCAGTGTTTTGTGAAGCAACTTCATCACCTTCAGGGATTCCTATAAGGCAAATATTAGTTTTCTTCGAATTATCCGAGAGGTCTCTGAGAGTGAGATCTGTTTTTGCTCTCCATTTCTTTTGATCTTTGCACTCTTGGGCTTCTTCAAAAGCTTTGTCTTCAAAGTCAGAGATCCTTTCTTCTGCCTGTTCCACTCCGTTAAGGAGGGATTCCACCGTGTCTTTCAGATCCTTGAGGGCTACAACCTCTTGTCTCAGTGTTTCAAAATCTTTGATCATTTTATCTTTGAAATCATTGAGTTCTTGAGACATCTTTTGAATTATTTCTTGAGATATCTTTTGAATAATTTCTTGAGAAATCTTTTGAATAATTTCTTGAGCTCTTAATTCCTTCCCTTCTTCCAGTCTGTTAATCTTATTTGCTATCCACATTCTGAACTCAATTTCTGACATCCCAGCCATTTGCTTGTCGATGGGGTCTTCAATTGTGTCTGCTCCATTTTCCCTTGGAGGAGTTGATCTGCTCTGGTTATTTGAGTTGCCAGAGTTTCTCCGCTGATTCCACCCCCTGCTGAGTTTACCTCGTTTGGAGGCCTTATCAGAACCGTTCAGTTGGTGGCTTCTTCTGGTTGTCCAGAGAGACAGGCAGAGCGTGTCTATTGTCTTCTCCCAGTTCTTGGGTGCTGGGGCGACTGAGGTGCAGTGGAATGGCAGCAGCTGCACAGGAGTGTGCATGGCCGGATTAGACCTCATTCAGCCTGCCGGGGCAACCAGGGGGCAGGAGAATGGCAGCAGCCATATCAGTCCTAGTTCGGCCCCTCCGGGGCAACTGGTGGAACAGGGGAACTGTAGTAGCTAGATCAGTCCTAGTTCAGCACCCTGGAGCAGCTGGGGGTGAGGGAATGGCAGTGGTAGTGCAGGGTATGCTAGTGACCAGATCAGTCCTAGTTCAGCCCCACCAGAGTAGCTAGGGGGGAGCAGAGGACTCCTTCACCATCTCCTCTTGGACACCTGTAGCCCTAGCAAGCTGATCTGTGCCCTCCCAGCGTGGGAGCCTGGAGCGGGGAACTCCTCCATCTCTGTCCATGGGTTGTACATGGCTCTAGCAA
Source organism: Galagoides demidoff (assembly GCA_963574575.1). Lineage (NCBI taxonomy): Eukaryota > Metazoa > Chordata > Mammalia > Primates > Galagidae > Galagoides > Galagoides demidoff. The sequence goes on from CAUYQV010041156.1 coordinate 2,167, forward strand.
ACAGTTCTGGGCCCACCCAGAGTGGTAGACCCCTCCACCACCACCTACAGGGCACGCATGGCTCTAGAAAGCAGTTCTAGGCCCACCCAGCTTGGGTGCCTGGAGCAGGGAACTCCTCCCCTGGCCCCTGTGGAGTGTGCGTGCCTCTAGCAAGCCATTTTGGGTCTACCTGGAATGGAGTACTCCTCAGCCACTGCCCGCGGGACACCCGCGACACTAGCAAGCATTTCTAAGCCTGCCCAGAGCAGGAGCCTAGGGCAGGGATCTCCTCTGCCTCCCATGAGGCCTTCAACTCTAGCAAGCAGTTTTGGGCCTGCCCTGCTCCGTGAGGACAAAGGGACCCACCCAGCAAATGGATTAGTCTGGGAAGGTTAATACTTCCTTCCTCATCTTGCACCCAGTCACTCGTAATCCCCCAGGTCTGTGGCCCTATTCAGCAGTATTAGACCCTGAGGGCTGGTCCTTTACTTATGAAAGTTATCTGCTTTTTGCCTGTGGCTGCTGTCTGGAACCTCCGTTTGCCCAGAGAGATGGGGCTGTAATGGTGTCAGTTTGAGACTCAGGATACCACTGTTGCTGTATTGGTGTCCCCTGAGTCAATTTTCTTCTCCTCACACCTGTACCACAGTCAGCACAGAACAGCACCAGCCCTTTCCCCCTCCACTTCTCTCAAGGAGATGCCCAAGAATCTGAATTCCATAGATAACAAACCTCCAGACCTCAAAGTGGGTGGGTGGGGACTCCTCGGAGTTCAATGTTGCAGGTGGGGAATATATACAGTTTTATACAGTTTGACAGTTTTATGCCTGGCCGGAGGGTGTCATGGCATGCCAGCAGGGGTAGGAGGTCCAGTTTTTAAGTGGTCTCTCCCGTGGGATATAGTGGGAGGAAGTTTAAACTCTGTTCACTTGTTTGCATGGAGTAAACTGTGAGCCCTTGTTGTAGGGGAGAGGACTCCCGTCCGTTTGGTGGTGGATTTTGTACCTTTTGGTTGTATTTTTGGGGTCGCAGCTCGCCTCAGGAAGGTTGAAGTGTGCTCTTCAATCTTCTCTCTGGTGTCTGCTAACTTGCTAAACTTCTGTCCTTTAAGCCTCCTTCTGGGCGGGAGCTTCTGTAAAAAGCTGGCTGCAGTCTGCCATCTTGGCTCCACCCCCAAGAACTCTTACAATTGAATAAAAAAGATATGATTAGCCTAATTTTTTACATCAGCAAATGATTTGAGATTTGAATAGGTTATTTCTTCAAAGAAGGCATGCCAGTGACCCACAAGCACATGAAAAGATGCTCTACTGCATTAGTCATTAGAGTAAGGCAAATCAAAATTGCTTACCACCCACCAGGATTGCTATAATCAAAAAGATGGACAATAGCAATTGTTAGTGAGGATGTAGTGAAATTGTCGGTGGACACATAAAATGAATGGTACAGCCTCTTGAAAAACAATTTGGCCAAACCTCAAAAAGCTATTACCATTTGATGCAGGAATTATACTTTTAGAGAATCTGTCTTAACCCATTCATGCTGCTACAACAAATTGTCATAGATTTGCATAGTTTTTAATTAACAGAAATTTATTTTTCGCTGTTCTGGAGGCTGAGCAGTTGAAGATCAAAGTACTGACCAGTTCTGTGTCTGCTGAGGGCCTGTTTTCTGATTTGCGGTGTCTGTCTTTGGGCTGTGACCTGGCACCATGGAAGCCGCAGGACAGCTCACTGCAGCCTCCTTTTTAAGGGAACTGATTCCATTCATGAGGGCTCCAGCTCCGTGCTTGAGATCTCATCACCTTTCAAAGGCCCCTCCTCCAAATACCAGCATTCATAATTAGATTTCAACATACAAGTTTGGGGGGAACAAAAACATTCATACCATAACAACAACCAAGAGAAATAAAAACATCTCCTGCTGGAAAATTATCTGTAAATACTTTTAATAGCATTATTTGTGATAGCCAAAAGGTGGAGCCAACTTAAATCTCCATGATGTATTCATAAACAAAATGTGTTATGTCCATACAGGCAGTTCCTGAGCTACAAACACCTGACTTACGTCCAACTCACACTTATAAATGGGGGCTATAACCATTAAGTCTGAAGTTACCAATATCCAACTGACGTACAACACACACTTACAAAAGGAGGCTATTACAGGTTATAGGTAAATGTACCTGTTCCAACTTACATACAAATTCAACTTATGCACAAACCTACTGAATGTACCTTAATTGAAACCCAAGGACTGCTATTAAAAAATGGAGCAGTGATAGGTGCTGCAACCTAGGTAAACCTGGAAAACACTACACTAATGTTTTAAAGAGGCAAGACACAAAAGACCTCATACTGTGTGATTCCATTTATATGAAATGTCCAGAACAAGCAAAGCCATAGAGACAGAAGTATTTTAGTGGTAACCAGGGACGGGGGAGAAGGATGAATGGGCAATGATTGCTCATGGAGATGAGGCTTCTCTCTGAAGTGATAAAATGTTCTGGAATTAGATAGTGGTGATGGTTGCACACTCTGGAAATATATTTTAAAATCATTAAATTGAACACATTAAAAGAGTAAACTTTATGGCAAGTGAATTATTTCTGAAAAAAGTGTTTATTTTAAAGAGACAACAAGAATAAGGCATTTCTACATGATCTCTAAAATATATATAATAAAGAAAAGAATCAAAGTAAAGACAGTATGTATAGCATAGAACCACAGTGTACTGGATAAGAATGTATAGATGACGTGCACGGTATACATACGTGTGTGTAGAAAGAGAGAGAGAGACTTTCTGATGGGAGTGGGAGGGCAACCAACTTTTTACTTTTACCCTTTTTCACTTTTTGTTGTTTGCATTTTGTGCAAGTATCAGATCTATTAAATAATATGAATTTAATCACTTCCTCCAAGGAAGACCATGATCATCTGCATAGAAGAGGCAGACAGAACGCTATGCACAGAAAGATGAACATCTGTCCACTCAGCAGGTGAACATGGGAGGATTCAGGACTGAAAACAAACTCAACAGTAGTCTAGAAAGAGCTGCCGACCCCATCTGATTAGAGTCAAGGGCAAAAAGAACTAAAAGAACAAAGGAATGGAAACACCTCAGGCTATATGTGGCAGTCTGGGGAGAAGGTGTTTACTGGTCAGGCAGGCCTTTGCAAACTGTTACAATACCCAATGCTAAAAAATTAAATGGCATTTACCAACTGCTCTTTTACTGCCCTAAAGAAAGAAGGAAAAGAATAAGTCAAAATTTCATGTCAAGGATTTTCTTTATGTGTAAGTCTACTATCTTGAATATCAAAAGTAATGATTACCATTTTTCAATGTTATCTCTCTATCATGTGTTAATTTCTGGGGAAAAGCTATAAATATGACCCCAGAACCTTCTGGTTCACCACTGGTCCCTCCCTTTCTCCTTCTCCATCCTTTTTGACCTCCCTACTTTGATGTTCCTGGAGATAATCTGCCAAAAATAAGTGCTTCTAAAGCCAGTGCATTTGAAGTGATCCCAGAACTCGGCATATAACTAAAGACTAGTCAGGAATAGCAGAGTTCTTGAGCACCTGGTATTGAGAGGAAACAGCAAATCGCCTATGGCAGCTGCCTCTACCCTTCAGCAGGTGTGGAAGTGCTATACATCTCTCCAAATACTGTTTTCATTATGCACACTATCACACTGGGGAGCCTTAAGGTTTTTTGCCAAAGGCTGAAATGGGATCTCAGAGGCCCATTCTTGAATATTTAACTCCAAGACTACACAATTTACATCCATTAAAATGCACACAACCTTTGACCTACCATTTATATTCAAAATGCCTATTAGAAAAATATTCATACTTGTGCAAAATTATTTATATATGAAGATGTCTGTTGCATCATGTTTTATAATGGCACAAAATTAAATACTAATTATTATGGAAATGATTAACTAAATTATGTTTTATCTATTTTATGACATAGCATTTAAAAAGAATGAGATAGACATATACATACCCACACGGAAAGCTTTCCAAGATATATCAATAAGAGGTAAAAAATCAGGGTGCAGAGCTGTGAGGGATTTAAATGAACACATATCTATTCATAAAAGAATGTGAATGTATTAGAAAATAACTGGAAGTTTCTTACTGATAGTGATGAGCAAAAGAAGAGGGTCGAAAATAAAGCACTTTATTTCTCCTATATTTCTTGTATAATAGCAATTTATTAACTCTGGGAAAAATTTGAAGAATACAAAAATACATAAAGAAGAAAATTAAATTTATTCATAATCCTTCTGCCTAGAGGTATCCACAAGTCATATTTGAATGGATTTTCTTACAGCATTCTGTAGACCTTTCTGTCATGAATTGTTCAAAGGTTTGACAGCTTTAAAAACTCCAGTTCTGAGAGGGATACTGGAGAGGGACGAGGTCTGGGAGAAGAGGTCTCAGGGAGACCTCGAGGATGCACCTGCAGGGCCCTCTCCATGGTGACTCAGCTCTTAGGAATTTATAGGCTTAACCTCCTGGAACCTGGAAATTTCCAAGTTCTATGAAATCCTGTAGTTCTGTAGGGGCTGGACTAGCATCTCCCGCTTGATTCAAACTGGCCAATGGGAAGGGTACCTGTGGGGTGGAACTTTTTGACTGTCAATAAAAATAGAAAGACAAAGCCAGTCGGGGAGCGCGACCATTTGCAAATCTTCTATGCCGTAAGTTCCTGGCAGATGAATAAAGCCCTTCCTCTTATAACTATGGTGTTTGGGTGCTCTTTCTCTCCTTTGGGCCTCGTCTTCCTGCAACAGTAAAAAGTACAGACTGACAGTGTTGATCAAAGGTTGAACCTCCTCAAATTACACTTCTACTAAAACTCAGCCCAACATGGCATATGCACAGTAATTACAATTAATTTTTTAAAACCAATAGTAAAGAAAATAACAATTGCAATGCCCTGAATTATCTAAACAGATTATGCTACACTTCTGACTAGTCAGTCCCTAAACTCCCACTTATTTTAACATATGGTATACAATTGTCTTTCATTACTTTTATAATCCAATAGTTACTTCACTGGCATTTGCTACCCCCAATGAAGATTTTTCACTTTTTATGTATTTTTTTCCCTCAGTTATTCCTTATGGTACCTCTTTTCCCTATTCTTGTCCTACCTCTTTCTTTCTTTTTTTTTTTTCTTTTTTATTAGGCCCAACTGAGGTTCAAGCCTACTTGTGGGGCCAGTGCACTAACCACTAGGAAACAGCAGCCAGCTCTTGTCCTAATTCATAAAGATTATAAGTCTTTACAATCTTTCAAGCTCTTTCAAGAACAAAAATTTTAAAGATGGTATTTTACTCCAATAGTTCACACCCCCACTGTACCTCGATAAAGAAGTGTGTAAAATTCTACAACTCCAAAATTTAAAGTCTAATAGACAAGCCAATGTCAGAATCTGGGAAAGAGCTCCCATCACTACAAGGCAAAAGGAGGTGAATTGAGGAAAAACATCTCTACACCGCACCTCACTGGAAACTCAGGCTTCATTTCATCAAGTGGCCCAGCCTAGAAAAAGTAGATGTGACATCTATCTTCTCCCATTGTCTAATTCAAAGAGACAAGGTCTGTATCAAACTCAAGATTCCACAGCAAGACAGGTACGGTTTCAGGGTGACCACTAGAGTGTGAGCACACCCAGGTACCCTCTAATGTGAAAGAATTTGCTGGGAAGAGATGGGGAGGAGCCCCAAAGTCCATGTGGGCTGTTGTGTTTAGTGTGTACCTATTAATTTGGAATAGAAAGGATTATGTTTCAACAAAGCAAATAAAGGGAAAAGAGATAGCTAAGGATTAACTGAAGACAAAAAAAACAGAAAGAGTAAAAGCCCTCCAACCACTGCAAGAGGGGGGATCCTGCCACCCTAAGGAAACTCCTGTCCTTCTTTTAAGTCTGGCCTTTTGACTGAATCCAAATTTTACATAGCAAACCCTTTTATTAAAAGGAGTGCAGCAGAAAAAGATGAAGCTTTTCTTGCTTCCTTTGGTGCTTAAAAAAGAACAATCTTGAAATCAGAAGGCGCTGCACCCTGCTTGGGGATAGTAAATGCCAAATTGATGGTGCAGAAAATTGAAGCAGTAATGTGACAACAACTAGAGAATCATGCTCAGATTTAAAATAAAGTAACAACTTGACCAAAATGATGAAAGATAATATGACATATAGAAGGTGATGGAACAGTTTTCTGACACATACATAATTGAGATTTCTGAATGGCATACCATAATATGTAAGAAAATAAAAATCTAAAGTACAATAAAAGAAAGTTTCCCTTAGATCAATAATTCTCAAAATGTGGTCTGCAAATTTTAGAGGATACCAGGAATACTGCCAGAGAATCCAGAAAGTCAAAATTATTTTCATACTAATGCAAAAACTTTATTTGCCTTTTTTCACTGTGGTAGTATTTGATAGAAGAAAAACAATGGTGGGTAAAACTCCAGCACCTTAGGCTGAATCAAAGTAATGGCACCAACCTGTATTGAAAACTTTTTATTTTTCATTCCCATGCACTTTTTTTTAAATGTCAGTTTTATTTAAGAATTTCCTTGATGAAACAGTCAAAGTATTAGTTATATGGCATCTAGGTTTTGCAAATATGACTTTTATATCCTGAGTGATGAAAGCACTATGGTACTGGGCCTTAGAGACATCATAGCGACTCTCTCCTCCTGATATTTGCTCTCTTATATAAGCTTCCCCCATGCTGACCAGGCCGGGATATCACAGAAACAATAGTTTGTGTCATTGATGGCCAGCTTATAAAAAATAGTTGTGCCTCTTGGGTGGCATCTGTGGCTCAGTGAGTAGGGCACCATATACGGAGGATGGTGGATTCAAACCCTGCCCCAGACAAACTGCAACCAAAAAAATAGCTGGGTGTTGTGGCAGGCACCTGTAGTCCCAGCTACTTGGGAGGCTGAGGCAAGAGAATCGCCTAAACCCAGGAGTTGGAGGTTGCTGTGAGCTGTGACTCCACGGCACCCGACAAGGGCAATAAAGTGAGACTCTGTCTCTTAAAAAAACAAAACAAAAAAAAAATAGTTGTGCCTCTTATCTTTCTCTCTTAGATCACTGCCTTTGGGGACCCCCTGCCATGTTATAAGGACATTCAAACAGTCTTCCTACCAACAGTGGCAACTTTCTAGGCATGGAAGTGAGCCATCATGGAAGCAGGTCCTCCAGCCCTAGTCAACCCTGACAATGACTACAGCCCCTGGCACTACCTTAGGACAACTTAATGATGGGTCTTAAACCAGAACCACCCAGCCAGACCAATCCTGGATTCTGGACCACAGAAGCTGTGTGACATAATAAATGTTTATTTTGGTGTTAAGCCGCTAAGTTTGGAAGTACTTTGTTATACCCCAATATTTAAATATAAAACACTATCCCACAAAGTAAGGGAAATTGGGATCCTCTGGGAGAGTTGTGGGTGGAGCTAGCCCCTTGTGAAACACATTTTTACTGATGAACTAAGGTTATTCAGACATGGGCATATTGCAAACATTTTTCTCAAAAATAAGCAAATTGAAACTAATACTTTGAGGACAACCGGCATCATTTGTTGCCAATGATAAAATTTGGGCTTTTAAAGAGAAATAAAATTTTAGAAAATGTATATCTATCACCTCCATCCTAAAAGGTTTTCAATACATGAAGTCTTTCCTGATAAAGTAGTTGCTACATTAACTGATGTGACTTTTCTAATATAGTATAATTAAATATATCAACAGCTGAAAGATCTATGAAACTCTGAAAATCAGCATTTTCTAAATGTTATTACAAAGGATTCATTCAAAATGCAAAATAGAGCAATGAATTATAATATAACACAGGACAAACAGATCATTAATGTGGTTTTATAGTCCATGTTGCAACTCACCTGGAGGAAACCCCCATAGGACAAGTTTCCACATAATGTCAATGAAAAACATCTGCAATCATCCAAAAAGATGTCCAAAATACCCCCTGATTCTCTAATTACATAACTCTGTGATGCTGGATTTCTTCATCTTCCTTAATCAAAGAGGAAACAGTTATGAGAATTTAACCATTTTTTTACTTAAAGTCTCGCTTAAAAATATTTGCAAAGAAAAAGCCAGAGAAATACCACTCTTCATACTTGATTTTATTTTGTTTGGGACTATATAGTCAGTTTTCATTTCATTTCATATAAAATATGATCTTTTGTGTTTATGTTAACATAAATGAGTTTAGTATTATATTAGGTGAATTAAAAAAATAAATGTTTATTAAGTTCTCAGTTTTAATTTTTTTTTCTTTGAGACAGTCTCACTCTGTGCTCTGGGTAGAATACCGTGCCAAATAGTTCACTGCAACCTCAAATGATCCTCTTCCCTCAGCCTCCCAAGTAGCTGGGACTACAGGTACCCACCATAATTCCTGGTTAGTTTTTCTATTTTTAGTAGGGACAGGGTCTTGCTCTCTCTCAGGCTGGTCTCAAACTTCTAAATTCAAGGGCTCCACCCACCTTAGCCTCTCAGAGTGCTAGAATTACAGGCATGACCTACTGCACCCAGCCAGTTTTAATTTTTAATATGGCAAATACTGATAGATACATCTCACACAAACAAAAGTTTGGAGAGGGAAGTCTTTAATAATCTTTAAGTCTAAGACCAAAATGGTTGAGAACAACTGACTTGGTCAAAGAAGACATATATTTGCCTGATGGAAAGTTTACCATATGTTAGTCAGAATCAGCCAGGTTGTGCTGCAGTAAAAACTGCCTCCAAAATTACAATGTCTTGCAGCAAGATGGGTTTATTTCCTACTCACACTATAAGCTCATGATGAAACATATCTTTAGGGAAATTTGCGGTCATCATGGCAGAGGGAAGGTAGGAACTGGTTTCAAAACTTTCACCTGCAGGTAACACCTATGCCATCTATTCATATGACATTGTATAAGGTAAGTCACAAGGACCAAGGTTAACTCACCCACTTACCTTAAATGGGTAACTTGTCACAGGGTCTATTATATCATGTTTTGGTCAATCTGAAGAACCTATGCCACAGACACATCCCCCAAAATTGTTTTAATGACAGGAATTAAAAACTTACAAATATACATATAGACAGAAAAAAGTCATCTACAAAATAAAGAAAAAGAAACAAAGTCAAACTGTACCATGTCTTCTTTGCAATTTTAAATGCCAGAGTCGATGGATTAATGGCTACAGAGGTTTAAGGATAAAATTACATGATCAAAGAAGTACATTGGGCAGCAAAGATGTTTAAAGACTCAAAAATATAGCACTCCTTAATGAAACCTCAAAGACATTTCCTAAATGATAAATAAGTAATATTAAAAGCACAGCAATAGGAAAGACTTGTTATAAATGAAATGGCAGTGAGCCCTGAAACCAAATAAACTGAAGTAAGACTAAATACTTGTCATAAATCTGATGATTAAAGGGGAAGGCAAATAACAAAAATTACTCTTGCACAGGAAATAGCATATAAAAAGTAGTGGCTTAATGATAACAAATCAAGAAATTATAAATATCTTTCAAATAAAAATTAAGAAGTAGAAAGAGAATGAGATATCATTTTTAAATTTCTATTTTTTTAATTAAATAATATTACCTCCCTCAAGTTTGATAATTGGTGAAATATAGGTTGAAACCTTTAAACTTCTTTAATTGAATTAGTAATAGTAATAACGATTACATGTGTATCTTTCAAATTATATAAAAGATAAAAACAATAAAACTAACAAGGAAGCCAAAAAAGCTTTAAAAACAGGTCAAAAAAGTAAGGCTTTGTAATTGTTTGGGAGGAACAAATTTGTTATCTGAATTTTAAGTCCTTTAAAATGACTTCCAAGATTTTGAATTTGGAAAATTGTGAAAGAAAAGAGATTAGGCAACAGAATAAGAATTACCAAAATAACTATTAAGAAATGAGTATAGGCTCGGCGCCTGTGGCTCAGTCGGCTAAGGCGCCAGTCACATACACCTAAGGTGGCAGGTTCGAATCCCCAGCCCAGGCCCGCCAAACAACAATGAGGGCTGCAACCAAAAAATGGCCGGGCGTTATGGCGGGCGCCTGTGGTCCCAGCTACTTGGGAGGCGGAGGCAGGAGACTTGCTTGAGCCCAGGAGTTGGAGATTGCTATGAGCTGTGATGCCATGGCACTCTACCCAGGGGGATAGCTTGAGGCTCCGTCTCAAAAAAAAAA
>CAUYQV010041157.1:0-15732 GCA_963574575.1 Galagoides demidoff
GCCTTATAGGAATAGCTCAAAGTAACAAAGTTGCTTCGCAAAGCACAGAAACTCTTCTGCATGAGATTATGAAAGAGAACTTTCCAGACATGCCAAAAGATTCAGAAATTCAGAACCCCAGCACGACTCAACCCAAAAAAGACATCCCCCAGGCACATCATAATTAACTTCACTAAAGTTAATATGAAAGAGAAAAATTCTGAAAACAGCCAAAAGTAAGAAAAATATAACCTACAAGGGGAAGAATATTGGAATGACTGCAGATCTCTCTGCTGAAACCTTTCAAGTTAGAAGAGGGTGGTCATCCACTTTTAATCTACTAAAACAAAATAACTTTCAACCTAGGATCCTGTATCCAGCTAAACTGAGTTTCTTTTATGATGGAGAAATTAAATATTTTAATGACATTCACATGTTGAAGAAATTTGTCATAACTAAACGAGATCTCCAGGATCTTCTCAGACCTATCCTCCATAATGACCAGTGCAATCCTCCACCACAAAAATAAACTCACTCAGAAACTTTTGATCAAATGCCCACTTCCATAGTGGTGAACGGATTAAAAATGTCCACTGGACTTTCAAAAAACTTGATACCGCAAATTCTACCAGGTTTATTAATATTCTCAATTAATGTGAATGGCTTAAATTGTCCTCTTAATAGGCACAATTTGGCTGACTAGATACAAAAACTCAGGCCAGATATCTGCTGCATACAAGAATCTTATCTTACCTTAAAAGATAAATATAGACTCAGGGTGAAGAGATGGTCTTCTATATTCCAGGCAAATGAAAAGCAGGTGTTGCAATTTTATTCACAAATAAAATAGGCTTTAAACCAACAAAAGTAATCAGGGAGAAGGATGGTCACTTCATATTTGTTAAGAGTAATACTCAATATGATGAGATTTCCATTATTAATATTTATGCATCCAACCAGACTGTGCCTCAATTTATAAGAGACACTCTGACAGGCAAGAGGAACTTGATTTCTTCCAGTTCCATCATACTCAGAGATTTTAACACTCTTTTGGCAGTATTGGATAGATCCTCCAATAAGAAGCTAAGCAAAGAAATTATAGATTTAAAGTTAACCATTCGATATTTGGTTTTAACAGACATCTACAGAACATTTCATCATAACAAAACTGAATACACATTTTTCTCATCAGCCCATGGAACATACTCCAAAATCAATCACATCTTAGGTCACAAGTTTAACTTCAGCAAATTTAAAAGAATAGAAATTATTCCATGCATCTTCTTGGACCATCATGGAATAAAAATTGAACTCAGTAACAACAGGAATCTGTATACTCATACAAAAACATAGAAGCTAAATAACCTTACGCTGAGGAATAGGTGGGTCAGAGATGAGATTAAGAAGGAAATTACCAAATTTTTAGAACAAAACAATAATGAAGACACAAATTATCAGAACCTCTGGGATATTGCAAAGGCAGTAATAAAAGGGATATTTATAGCACTGCAAACCTTCCTCTAGAGAATGGAAAGAGAGGAAGTTAACAACTCAATGGGACATCTCAAACAACTGGAAAAGGAAGAACATTCAAATCCCAAACCCAACAGAAGAAAAGAAATAACGAAAATTAGAGTAGAATTAAATGAAATTGAAAACAAAAAGATTATACAACAGATCAATAAATCCAAAAGTTGATTTTTTGAAAAGGTCAACAAAATTGATAAACCTTTGGCTAACCTAACCAGGAAAAAAAGAGTAAAATCTCTAATTTCATTAATCAGAAATGGTAAAGACGAAATAACAACAGGCCCCTCAAAAATTCAAAATATCCTTAATGAATATTACAAGAAACTTTATTCCCAGAAATATGAAAATCTGAAGGAAATTGACCAATACTTGGAAGCATGCCACCTTCTAAGACTTAGCCAGAATCAAGTGGAAATGGTGAACACATCTATATCAAGTTCTGAAATAGCATCAACTATACAAAATCTCCCTAAAAAGAAAAACCCGGGACCGGATGGCTTCACATCAGAATTCAACCAAATCTTTATAGAGGAACTAGCACTTACATTACTCAATCTTTTCCAAAATATAGAAAGAGATGGAATACTACCCAACAAATTCTATGAAGCAAACATCACCTTGATCCTTAAACCAGGAAAAGACCCAACAAGAAAAGAAAATTATGGACCAATATCACTAATGAATATTGATGGGAAAATATTCAACAAGATCCTAACAAACAGAATGCAGCAACACATCAAATTATACAACATGACCAAGTGGGTTTTATCCCAGGGTCTCAAGGCTGGTTTAATATACGTAAATGTATAAATGTAATTCAGCATATAAACAAATTAAAAAGCAAAGACCATATGATTCTCTCAATTGATGCAGAAAAGCCTTTGATAGTATCCAGCATCCCTTCATGAACAGAACACTTAAGAAAGTTGGTATAGAAGGAACTTTTCTTTTTTTTTTTTTTTTTTTTTGAGACGGAGCCTCAAGCTATCCCCCTGGGTAGAGTGCCATGGCATCACAGCTCATAGCAACCTCCAAGAAGGAACTTTTCTTAAATTGATAGAGGCCATCTACAGCAAACCCACAAACAATATCGTATTGAATGGAGTCAAATTGAAATCATTTCCACTCACATCAGGAACCAGGCAAGGTGGCCCATTGTTTCCATTGCTCTTTAACATTGTAAATGGAAGTTTTAGCTGTCGTAATTAGGGAAGAAAAGGTGATCAAGGGCATCCATATAGGGTCAAAAGACATCAAACTTTCACTCTTTACAGATGATATGATTGTATATCTGGAAAACACCAGGGATTCTACTACAAAACTCTTAGAAGTGATTAAGGAAGACAGCAATGTCTTAGGTTACAAAATCAACACTCATAAATTGGTAGCAGTCATATATACCAACAATAGTCAAGTTGAAAAAACAGTCAAGGACTCTATTCCATTCACAGTAGTATCAAAGAAAATGAAATATTTGGGAGTTTACCTAACAAAGGATGTGAAAGATCACTCTAAAGAGAACTATGAAACTCTAAGAAAAGAAATAGCTGAAAATGTTAACAAATAGAAAAACATACCATGCTCATGGCTGGGAAGAATCAACATTCTTAAAATGTCTATACTACCCAAAGCAATATATAATTTTAATGCAATCCTTATAAAAACTCCATTGTCATAATTTAAAGATCTCAAAAAAATAATACTTCATTTTATATGGAATCAGAAAAAACTTCGAATAGCCAAGACATTACTCAGAAATAAAAACAAAGCAGGAGGAATCATGTTACCGGACATCAGACTATACTATAAATCCATAGTGATCAAAACAGCATGATATTGGCACTAAAACAGAGAGGTAGATGTATGGAACAGAATAAAGAACCAAGTGATGAACCCAGCTACTTACCATTATTTGATCTTTGACAAACCAATTAAAAACATTGAGTGGGGAAAAGATTCCCTATTTAACAAATGGTGTTGGGTGAACTAGCTGGCAACCTGTAGAAGACTGAAACTGGGCCCACACCTTTCACCATTAACTAAGATAGACTCTCACTGGATTAAAGATTTAAACTTAAGATACGAAACTATAACAATACTAGAAGAAAATGCAGGGAAGACTTGAAGAAGTCGGCCTGGGTAAATATTTTATGAGGAGGACGCCCTGGGAAATTGAAGCAGCATCAAAAATACACTACTGGGACCTGATCAAAAAAAGCTTCTGCAGAGCCAAGAACGTGGTACATAAAGTAAACAGACAGCCCTTACTTTAGGGAGAAGACATTTCGAGGTTATGTTTCCAACAAAGATTTACTAACCAAAATCCACACAACCCAAACATATTAGCAAGAAAAGAACAAGTGATCCCACCTCAGGGAGAGCAAGGGACTTGAAGAAAAACTTCTTTGAAGAAGACAGGCTCATGGCCTACAGACATATGAAAAAAAAGCTCATCATCCTTAATCATCAGAGAAATGGAAATCAAAACTACTTTGAGATATGATCTAACTCCAGTAAGATTAGCCCATATCACAAAATCCCTAATCCAGAGATGTTGGTGTAGAAAAGGGAACACTTCTACACTGCTGGTGGGAATGCAAACTAATATGTTCCTTTTAGAAAAATGTTTGGAGAACACTTAGAGAACTAAAAATAGACCTGCCATTTGATCCTACAATTCCTCTACTAGGTATATATCCAGAAGACCAAGAATCACACTGTAACAAAGATATTTGTACCAGAATGTTTATTGCAGCCCAATTCATAATTTCTAAGTCATGGAAGAAGCCCAAGTGCCCATTGACCCACAAATGGATCAATAAATTGTGGTATATGTATACCATGGAATATTATGCAGCCTTAAAGAAAGATGGAGACTTTACCTCCTTCAGGTCTACATGGATGGAGCTGGAACATATTCTTTTTAGCAAAGTATCTCAAGAATGGGAGAAAAAGTATCCAATGTACTCAGCCCTACTATGAAACTAATTTATAGCTTTCATATGAAAGCTATAACCCAATTATAGCCCAAGAATATGGGGAAAGGGGAAAGGGAGGGGAGGAGAGGGGGGAGGATGGATGGAGGGAGGGTATTTGGTGGGACCACATCTATGGTGCATCTTACAAGGGTACATGTGAAACTCACTAAATGTAGAATATAAATGTCTTAACACAATAACTAAGAAAATACCATGAAGGTTATATTAACCACTTTGATGAAAATATTTCAAATTATATATAAATCCAGCACATTGTACCCCATGACTGCATTAATGTACACACCTATGATTTAATAAAGGAAAACAAAGAAAACTTGGACTTCCTGAGTTCAAACTCCACACTCTGAGTACAATACAGAAGAAGTCCGGTATCTGGAGTCCTCACCGGCAGGTCCCCAGGCAGCTCACTTTTGCTCTCTGCACTTCCCCTTCCCCACCCATCTAGTCAGAGTTATCGAGTTATCTCTAAATCATCTTCCAGGTCCAGAAAGAACACTTGACCTGTTTGTGTGTGTGTATGTGGGGGGTGGGGGGGTGGGGGGCTATCATTTTCCAGGGACACAGGCTTTAAGTGAAAGAAATGAAACAACTAAGCTAATGAAGCTCAGGGAAGATTTGGGAAAGCCAGGGCTGATCCACGGTGTAGACACTGGGTCTTTCTTTCTGGTTCCCAATGATGTTGTAAGTGGAAGTAGATGATAGAGAGAGGCCAGAAAGGCACAGAAGGAGGACCTGTGGAGTCAGCAGTGGTTCCTAGGTCCAAACAAGCATGGTAGGAAGCGAACAGGACTGATTGCTGAATACTCGTTGGGATTTCTCACTGGTTAGAAGATTTTGAATGTGCTTCTCACTGAATTTTTATAGGAAACTTAAGACATGGGTGATAATACCCAAAAAATTACCTGTGAGGAAATTGAGCCTCAGGGAGGTGAGAGCCATGCCTGTGTCCTTCAGCTAGGTAAGCAGGGAGACAGAGGCCACACCAGGCAGCCTGCTGAGGTCAAAAGGCCATGGGCCCCTGCTCACCCCTCCAGCCCAGGGGTGGGGCAATGATGCAAAAGGGGCCCCTAACTCTCACATTGAAGATCTTTTCCCTTTCTCTACCCAGTTTTCTGGGGAGTAAAATATGACATTTGGTTAATTAATTTTTCATATCTACAAGGACAGTGTAGGAAAAGTTGTAAATTAAACAATTTTCATTTCCCTAACACTGAGGTCTGAAGGGTATTACTTTATGATGCATCCCTGAAGCAATGGTGTGTAGCTTTCATTAAACAAATGCCAGCATCCAAAAGTTAGGCAGGTGAAACAGAAATAACTGGATGGGTTTATCTCCTGAGGTTTTTTTTTTTTTTTTTTTTTTTTTTTTTTTTTAAATCTGAATCTACTCAACAGGGCTGCTAGGGACTGTTTCCTAAGATAGGTCTGCTGGATCAAAAAAAGAGATTAAAAATACCCTTTTCTATGTTGTTTCCACCTTGTTCCAAGAAGATGCTGAGTGGCTTAGCACAGTACCTGCAGTGGGACGGGGTGAAACAGATAGGCAGGGAGGAGGGGGAGGCTCCCACACCCGGGAAGCAAAGTGGAAAGGATACAAATACAGGCCAAAGCTGACCCAGGGATGATGCAGAGAGAAAGGTTTGCAAATGGTTAGATGGTAGTTCAGAGGCGAGAGTCACAGACAAAGGGAACAGAGTAAGAACTGTCTGGTGGAGGAGGGGTTAGCTACTAGGCAGGTCTGCTGTGTTTGTCCAGTGTGTGGTTACAGCAGCCTTGGTGTCTGAGAGTTGGGATGAGGAGACACAGGGCAGGAGAGCAGAGGTTGACCCCAGGCCAGGAGGTTCCAAGCATCAAAGCCATGGATGGGGCTGATGCCTTGGCACTGTAGACAAAGGCCAGGGCTAGCGATCTCAGGGTAGCCCTAAAGCCTGCTGTGCAGGAGGGTCGGAGTATAAGGAGACTGAGGTTGAGAAGCAGGGGTGCCCAAGAGGGGGGCTATGATCCAGCTCCAGCCACAGCAACTCTGTGGTTGGTGCTGCTCAACACATCCTGGCAGGGCCCATGGGGAGGCACAGCTGGAGAAGAGAGAGGAGTAAGCCAATTTCTGATACAGCAAAGTAGCTGACGGCTGCACATTAACAGGGCCCAGGTAATGAATAGGACAAAAGTAACAAATTTAACAAATACTTAGCATGTGGGTCCTTATAAAAGTTTTGAGATATACAAAAATGAAGAAACTCAAATGCTTGTGGATAGAAACAAATGAAGCCCTCCCAGCAACACTGATACACCAAGCAAGTTGAAACTTGCATGGATGAATCAGAAAGGAGGCTGTCAACTGTGTTTCTTAGAAGAGAAATAATGGAACATAACACGGTCTGTCTAAAACTTTTGTAGTGACCCACATATGTGCCTGGTGATATACTACCTTCTGGGGATCTAGAAGTAGATGGGATTGGGCTCCTGTTATGGAAATTAAATTTGAACACACTTAATCCTAACCACTGTTTTGAGCACACAGGAGGGAGCCATTGCTCCTGCCTTTGGGAATTGGGGGAAATGTCTAAGGGACATTGGGACCATATCTGGAAAAATAATGGGAAATTTTTCTAAGAGAGAGGGGAAGAACATTTTAGACAGAGGAAACCATGTCTTGTAGGCATAGAGTCCTATAAAAATAAAAGTATATTCACTAGACTTATCATGGTGGGAAGATCAAACTAGATATTTTAGGGAAAAAACATTTCTCATGAAAAAGCATTGAGAGTGGAAACAGAACTCTCAATTATCCAAATAATTCTGTTAAGTAGAGTTCATACTCTTTTTTTTTTGCAGTTTTCGGCCAAGGCTGGGTTTGAACCCACCACCTCCGCCATATGGGGCTGGCGCCCTACTCCTTTGAGCCACAGGAGCCACCCGAGTTCATACTCTTTAAGGAGGTTTTTCTAGAAGTGTTTCTCACAATTATTTATAACTATTAAAAGTACATGGAGAGTATTTCATTGTCAATCACTTGGAGGAAATATCAAGTTAAGCACACTGAAGATCATATATTTTGCAGAACTTTTTGAGCTTTGGATATATTAAAATGCATATTGAATTTTAAGAAAGGGTTGTAATCTGAAGCATTTCTCGTGTATATTAGGAGATGGAATAATTTATTTTTTCAGCTCAGACATAAATGAGATGCTGGAGGAAACATTAACCTAAGAGCTAAAATATGGGCAAACATGTACATCTGAAGGCTCCTATCTCTTGTTATAGTAGTTTCATATCATATGGTAATTTCTACAACCCTGTCACCTCTCTGTCCTGAGCTGTTCACTATGGTAGTTGCTAGCCACATATGGCTGTTGAGTGCTTGAAATATGGCTGATGGCTGCTGAGATGTGCTTTGAGTTACCTGAAAGTTACTAGGAATACATTTATGCCTCACATTATATTACCATGAACAACACTGCCACAGGCCACAGGCCATTTGAGTGTGGAGATCCATCCATCTGGATGTTCTTGATGCTTAATAAAGTAACTGTCATGTAATAGGCGTTCACTGTGTTGAACTGTGGGGTTTCAAGGCAGCTGCCTGTGTCCTACAATGGCGGGGTTCCAGGCAGCTACTTGGGTCTTTGCAGTGCTTTTAGTGAAGAATGACCAAACCCTCTCAAAGTAAGGCAGGCGTGAAACAAAGTTTATTGAGCAAGAGAAAGATAGGTTTACAGAGTAAGAAAATTTATAAAGCAAGATATGTTTGCTGTAGTTAGCAAACAGGCCACCTCTGTCATAGCTGGCAGGCAAAGAAGAGGCCTGCAATCCTCCTTATACTGCCTAGGTCAGGCCTCCCTCATGGTTCAGAGATACCCTAGAACCAGAGTCTTACTGCACTTGGGGCAGACCTCCCATCAGCCTCTCTAAGAGCCCACTGGGGAAGGTGGGCCACATGTAATTAAGGCTGTTTGAGGTCACTTTCAAGAGTCTACCATACCTGTTGCCAGGCTACAGTCTGCTACATCCTTTTGCAGTTGGCACCCTAAGTTCTGATTGGTAGATCTGTAGGGTGTTCCCTCCTTCTCAGGCGTGAGCAATTGCTTGGGACAGAATCAAGGTGGGCTGCCCTGAGATGGGGTCAGGGGCCCCTGCTCTTGTCTTCCTTCCCAGGAGAGCCGATTTCTAGCTAACTACCTAACAGAAGGAATAAAATAAGTATGCAAATAAGCGAAATCCTCAACCGAAACTACCTGTTGCCTTTAAAGTCTGACACAATGTGTTTGTTCCCATTTTCTAACTGTGTGTTACAAAGATCTCTCTTGCTTATACATAAATGATCTCTTTACTGACACGAATCTCATTTGCACATATGAAATGTGTTTCCTAAAGTGTTTTAAAACATCAAAAAGCTAGCTCTCCAAGCAATAACATTACCTTTTAAAGATTACAGAGTTCTGGCTGCAAATGTGAAGCCGGCATACCAGCACCCAGCCGCTCCTCCTTCACCTCCTGAGTTCTCACTTCAGACCTCATCTCCCCGGTTTCTTTTGCCCCCAAGAAACCTTTTTTTCTGAGAAAACAATCAATAACTCTCTAATCTCCAGAGCCTTTTCTTGTCCCTACAGTTCCAGGCTTTCTGAAGCATTAACTCTCTCAAGCAGGTGCCTGATTCTTGCAGCGCTCCCTTGCCCTCTGAATCATGCCCTCATTTCATCCTGCACTGCCTCCTCCAGACTCCCTTCCAAGCCCCTTTCTTGTGTAGTCTCCCTGCCCTGATGCTGATGCTCTTCAGGGCAGCTGGGCGAGTCTCAGTAATTTCTAAAATGGAATAATTTCTAGCACGTGCCAGAGGACCTGTGGGCATCATGGAAGTCAAGTGGAGATAATGAAAGCAAAGAGGTGTGCATCTGCCAAGCGCAGGTAGGCGTGGCACACAGTTCTGACTAAACTGTCATGGAAGGAAGCAACGCACTTCGCTGCTTTTTTTCTTAAATTTCTGCATCTTCTTCCTTCTTCAAAGACCATTTAAACCCATCTTGGAGTGCCTAGAGATGAACCATCCAGACTGCTTTGTATTTTTACCCATCAAACTGATACTTTTATTTACCATCCTGATTTTCTTCCTTTCTACTTGGCATCTGATTTAGAAAAAAAGTATGGAAAAGTAATGCTATAGTGATAGGTGAGCTTTTGTCCTATACTCTCCCAAATATCTTACTGGACTTATCATTATGCAATTATAATGAGCTAACACAGAATTATATCTTACTTTTAATTGGCTACAAATATCACTTTGTATTTGAAATTTAATATACATACATACTCTTTTTCCCCACTAGATATTCTTTGGCTATATGGATTTTAGTATGATAATCTAACTTGAGGCCACAAGGAACAGTGATTAAATGCATGACTGTTGGCCTGGATTGGCAGGTTTTATTGTAGATGGCAAACCTGCAACAAGCCACATTTCATCCCATCCCATCAAGACGTGGAGTCTATTTCTTTGGCCTTTGAATTTGACGTGGCTTCATGACTTGCTTTGGCCAGTGATGCATTAGCCATCATGCTATAAGGCTTAAAAAATAATTGTTTTGTGGCATTTGTCCTCTTATTATGTTGGGGATATTTTTGCTGCCACCAGATGAAGAAACCTAAGCCCACCGGAGCACAATAGACATGTAATCCTGTTATGTTCAGCATTTCATGAACCTAGACCCATGAGGCTATCTAAGGCCATCTAGATGCAGAGAAAAGGAAACTCAATACATAAAATATCTACAAAAATTCCTAAGGCAGTTAGTTGTAACAGGAAAAAGGCCACTGGCTTGGACAAAAGAAATAGAAATTGCTCAAAATGCCAAAAGGTTTCTATTCCCTAATTGTTTTTTTCTATCTAGAGAGTCTTTTCATTTTTATTTTCCATCAACAATGCACAGGGTTTTCTTTTCTCTGCACTTTCTCCAACATTTGTTTTCTTTTCTTCTTCTTTTTTCTTTTTTGCCTCTTTTGATAATAACCATTATAACTGAGTGCAAAAGATATCTCATTGTGGTTTTTATTTGCATTTTTCTAATGACCATGGATATTAATTTTTCCCATAGCCATTGGCCATTTGCATGTTTCCTTTTCAGGAATATTTAGGTCCTTTGCTCATTTTTTTAAGGTGTTTGTAATTTTTTGCTGTTGAGTTGTTTGAGCTGCTTACATATTTTGGATATTATCAGTCGTATGGCTTGCAAATATGTTTTCCCATTTCATAGCATTTTCTTGACTATGTCAGTTGTTTCCTTTGCTGTGCAAAAGCTTTTCAGTTTGATGTAATCCCATTTGTTTATTTTCACTTTTGTTGCCTAAGTTTCTAGGGTCATATCCAAAAATCATTAACCAGACTATTGCCCAAGAAGCTATTACCCATCTTTTCTTCTAGTAGTTTTATACTTTCAGATATTATATTTATAAGTCCTTATTACATTTGAAGAAGATTTTGAATATAATGTGAGATGAGGATTCAATTTTATTTCCCTGCATATAGATATCCAATTTTCTCCACACCATTTATATAAATATATGTATTTATGTACATAAATATGTATATGTATATAAGTATATATTGAAGAGACTTTTATTTCCCCACTGTGCTGATTAAAGACAAATCAACCATAAATATATAGATTTATTTCTGAACTCTCTTTTCTATTTTTTCATTGGTCTATCAGTCTGTTTTTCTGCCAGTGCCATACTGTTCGAAATTCCATACCCTTGTAATGTATTTTGAAATCTGGACATACAAACCTTCCAGTTTTGTTCTTACTCAAGATTGCTTTGGCTACTCAGCATTCTTTGTGGTTCTATTGGAATTTTAGGACATATTTTTTATTTACATAAAAAATGCCTTAGAAATTTCAATAAAGATTGCATTAATCCACAAACATAGGCTACCTTTCCACTTATTTTTCATCTTCAATTTATTTAATTAATATTTATAATTTTCAGTTCCTTAGTTAAATTTATTTCTAAGTTTCATGTATCAATTCTTTTTTCATGCTGTTATAAATGGGATTTTTCCTTAAATTTTTTAGATAGTCTATTGTTAGTAGACCACTACTGATTTTTGCATATTGCTTTTGTATTCTGCAACTTTCCTGAATTATTTCATTTATTAGTTCAATAGTTTTTTGGCAGAGATTTTAAATTAATTTTTTCTATATAAGATAATGTCACCTGCAAACAAGACATACATAGGCCAAAAGTGAAAAGATAGGAAGTGATGTACCATGCAAATCTTAACCAAAAGAGAGATGATGATATTACTTATATCAGACAAAATAAACTTTAAGTCAAAACCTGTCACAGGATACAAAGCAGGTCATTATATAATGAGAAGTGGGTCAATTCATTAATAGTATAAACCAGAGAACTCAAATTAATCAACAGAAAAAGAGTAAGCAATCTTATCTATCTCTGGGCAAGAGCTATGAACAAAGCCTTCTCTGATGCAGACAGACAAATGGCTAGCAAATATTTGAAAAAAAATGTTCATTGTCCCTGATCATCAGAGAAATGCAAATCAAAACCACCCTAAGATATCACCTAACCCCAGTGAGAATGGTCCACATCACAAAGTCTTAAAATTGCATATATTGGCGTGGATGTGAAGAGAAGGGAACACTTTTACACTGCTGGTGGAACTGCAAACTAAGTCAACCTTTTTGGAAGAAAGTATGGAGAATCTTCAAAGAACTGAAATTAGACATCCCATTTGATCTTGCAATCCCATTACTTTGAACACATACACATAGGCATCTACCCAGAAGAAAAAATATTATGTTACTATAAGGACATTTGCACTAGACTGTTTATCACAGCTCAATTTACAATTGCCAAAATGTGGAAACAACCTAAATGCCCACCAACCCAGGAATGGATTAACAAGCTATGGTATATGTATACCATGCAATAATATTCAACCATTTAAAAAGATAGAGACCTTACATATTTTGTATTAACCTGATGGAGGTGGAACACATTATTCTTAGTAAAGCATCACAAGAATGGAGAAGCAAGAATCTAATGTACTCAATTCTAATATGAAGGCAGAAGATGAGCTATACAAGGTAGGGGGTAGGAGAATGAGAGGGGGGAAGGGAAGTGGATAGGGAGGTAACAGTGTATGGCACATCTCTTGGTGGTGAGACACTATTACAAGAGGGACTTTCCATAACAAATTCAATCAGTGTAACCTAATTCTTTGTACCCTCGATGAATCCCAAACAATAAAAAGAGAGAGAGAGCATAAAAAAAAGAAAAGTATAAACCAATTATAAATATGTATGAACCCAACATCAGAGCACCTAAATGTAAAGCAAATATTTATAGAATTGATGAGAGAAATATACAACAAAAAAATAATAACACAGGACTTCAATACTCCACTTTAAACAATGGGAAGATCATCTAGTCAGACAGAAAACAGCAGACTTGAATAAAATTATAGACCAGTAGAGCTAACAGACATATTTAGTACATTCTATCCAACAGCAGAAGATCACACATTCTTCTCATCATACATGGTAAATTTCCTGGGACAGATCAAAATTTATTAAATTTTGTACATAAATTAACACAATTTTAATAATTTTGTTATTAAAATCTCAACAAATTAATAAGATTGAAGTTATATCAAGTACTTTTCTGACCACAGTATTACCAAACTATGAATCAATATTAGTAGGGAAACTAAAGTTTCACAAATACATGGAAATGTAACAATGCACGCCTGACTACCTGGGTTTAAGAAGAAACTGAAAAAAATCAAAAGACCTTTTACCCAAATGCAAATAGAAACACAATACGCTGAAACTTATAAAATTCAAGAAACAGTTCTAACAGGGAAGTTTATTGTAAATAAATGCCTTTGCTAAGAAAAAAAAAAGATTTCATATAAACAATCTAAATGTATACTTCAAAAAGTTAGAAAAAGAAAAATAAGTTAATTCAAAAGTTACCAAAAGAAAGGAAAAATAAAGATTAGAAAAAATATATTAAATGACAACCAAAGAAACAAAAAATGATTAACAAAACTAAGAGGTTTCTTAAAAAAAAAAAAATTGACAGAACTTTAGATAGACTAATAAAGAAAAAAAGACTCAAATAAAATTATAAATGAAAGAGAAGAGTATACAACTGATATTACAGAAATACAAAGGATCATAAGAGACCGTTTTGAATAATGGTATGCCAACAAATTAGATAACCTACAAGAAATAGATAAATTCCCAGACACATACAAACTACCAGTACTAAATCTTAGATAAATAGAAATTTGAACAGACTAATAATGAGTAAGGAGATTAAATCATGAATCAAAAACTTCCTAACAAAGAAAAGCCCAAGACCAAGTGATTTATTAATACTAAATTAAAATTAAATTCTTATTAAATACTTAAATAAGAATTAACGTCAATCCTTCTCAAATGCTTCCAGAAATCTGAAGATGAGGAAACACTTCCAAACTCATTTTATGAGGCCAGAATTACCCTGACATCTATGCCTGACAAAGACATTATAAGAAAATAAAATTATGGGACAATATACTTGATAAACATAGGTATAAAATCCTAGCAAACCAAATTCAACAGTACATCAAAAAGGTCCTATACCATGATCAATCTGGATTTATCCCTGCCATGCAAGAATGCTTCCAGTCATGAAAGTTAATGAATATGAAACACCAAATTAATAGAATGAAGAATAAAAATTATCTGATCACAAAAATTATGTGACTATTTCAATAGACACAGAAAAAGCATTTGCCAAAATTTAACAACCTTTCATAGTAAAAAACTCTCAACAAAATAGGTATAAAGGGAATGTATTTCAACATCATAAAAGCCACACATGGCAAGCCTACAACTAATATTATATTTAAAGGGGAAAAATTGAAACCTATTCCTCTAAGATGAGGAAAAAGACAAGGATATCCACATTTGCCATTTCTATTAAACATGGTACTTGAAGTTTTATGCAGAGACAAAGCAACTAAGCAAGAAAAAGAAACTGGAATGGAGGAAGTATAATTGTCCTCTAATTTTCAATGGCAGGAATTAGCCTAAGAATGTTACTCATGTTTCACAAGGCTATCATTATAGTTAAGGAAGGACTCATAAGAAAGAGAAACTAAGAGCTTTGAGTAGGAATCTACCCAAGGAATCAGGTTCTAATTCAAACCAAAAATTGCTCAGTAAATCTACGTAATTGTGAAGTAAATACATACAAATTGTTGTTTTAAGCCACTACATTTTGAAGTGGTTTATTATACATCAAAATATAACTGATGCAGTTTTTCATTCCAGCTCCTAATTTTCGGAGATAACCTCCAACATTGTGTAACTGCAGACAACAGTTATTTAGCCTTATGGTTTTTAATTTTTATAAATACAACATAAGACTAATACACACCTCCCAAGCTTAATGCATGCTAATGAAATAGTGCATGCTATGGATTCTGCTAAAACGTTTGGTTTCTGCAGAAATTATAATAATTATTTTCAACCTCCCATTTTTTCATCTTGTATAGGTTGCAACCTATGTATAATCACCACTTCTCAGATCTGTATTATAATCCAGGTGACCTGGGAGAAACAGAACTAGCATTTCAGAATAACTAGAGATCAATAAGTCAGATTGTGAGCTAGTTCACAGTTAGTGACTTTAATTCCTGTTAACTTCCCTCCCATGGGAAGAAGCACTTTCTTTAGAAGAATAAATGTGTACTAAAAAGATCTGTAAACAGAACCTTTCTCAATCTCAAATATAGTCTCCTAATTTGAACAAACACTTCCCTGCTTATATCAAGAATGTCCTATGTCTTATGTCTTTATAAAATATAAATTCAGTGGCCCCAGACACAGATTTTTCTAGACTGAAGAGATATCAAAATTCTGTTCTGTGCTCCTGTGAACCCACCCCCTTCCTCCAACATCCTACCCTCCCCTATATCTCAATTTCCTTCTTCATTGGTCTTCAGCATCTTCCAACCACTCTTGCAAACCAACACCCTCCCTCTCCCATTCATTACCTATCACCACTACCAACAATAACCATTAAGGCATAGTGATAATAAATGGTGTTAATAATGATGCTGCGTGTTGTTGTACTTTGCAATTCATAATCCAGTTGGGAATTAAACATAAGATACAAAATCCTCAACAAAATACTAGCAAACCAAATTCAATAG
>CAUYQV010041164.1:0-13100 GCA_963574575.1 Galagoides demidoff
GTCTTAACACAATAACTAAGAAAAAGACACGAAGGCTATGTTAACCAGTTGGATGAAAGTATTTCAAATTGTATACAGAAACAGTACACTGTACCCCATAATAGTATTAATGTACACCACTATGATTTAATAAAAAAAAAAATTTAAAAAAATGTAGATGGCACCCGTAGCTCAGTTGGCAGGGCACCGGCTACATACACCTATGGTGGCGGGTTTGAACCCAGACCAGGCCTGCTAAGCAACAATGACAACTGCAACCAAAAATAGCTGAGCGTTGTGGTGGGCACCTGTAGTCCCAGTTACTTGGGAGGCAGAGGCAGGAGAATCGCTTTAGCCCAAGAGTTTGAGGTTGCTGTGAGCTGTGATGTCGCGGCAATCTACCCAGGGTGACAGCTTGAGACTCTTATCTCAAAAAAAAAAAAAAGTAAATAACCTAGGACAAAGAAAAATGTTCAGGAACAATTATAAGTAACAGGAAGAAAATGGCAAATAACATTAATACTAATTATAGATTTTTATTGGCTCACACACGTATATGCATTCATTTAAAATTTATTAGAGCAAGTAAAAGCTTAGAGGTAGTACTTCAAACTGAAAGAACAGAATGATAGTTGGTAACTAAAACATGAATGAACTCAATGATAAAAGCAAGTGCACAATTTCACTCACAGTACTGATGTAATGGTGGTGGTGTGTTATTCGTATTTTAGTGTGAATGTTAAAATATAAAAGTTTTTTTTTTTCTTCTGGATAGATGCCTGGTAATGGGATTGCAGGATCAAGCAGAAGGTCTACACTTGATCTTAGCCAAAAGTCTGAGAAGTGATAAACAGAAGGTCTAATTTGAGTTCTTTGAGGATTCTCCCTACTTTCTTCCAAAAAGGATGTATTAGTTTGCAGTCCCAACAGCAGTGTAAAAGTGTTCTCTTCCCTGTACATCCACATCCATGCTAGTATCTGCAGCTTTGAGACTTTGTGATGTGAGCTATTCTCACTGGGTTAGGTAATAATTTCAGGGTAGTTTTGATTTGCATTTCTCTGATGATTAGGGACAAAGCATTTTTCATATGTTAGCCATTCGTCTGTCTTCTTTAGAGAAGGTTCTTGCTCGGCGTCTGTGGCTCAAGTGGCTAAGGCACCAGCCACATACACCTGAGCTGGTGGGTTCAAATCCAGCCCAGGCCTGCCAAACAACAATGATGGCTGCAACAACAACAAAAAAAATAGCCAGGCATTGTGGCAGGCACCTGTAGTTCCATCTACTTGGGAGGTGGAGGCAGGAGAATCGCTTGAGCCCAGGAGTTGGAGGTTGCTGTGAGTTGTGATGCTACAGCATTCTACCCAGGGTGACAGCTTGAGGCTCTGTCTAAAAAAAAAAAGATTCTGTTCGTGTCCTTTCTCAGTGATATATGGGATTGTTGTGTCTTTTTTGTTGATTAATTTGAGTTCTTTATAGATCCTAGTTATCAAGCTTTTTTTTTTTTTTTTTGAGACAGAGTCTCACTATGTTGCCCTCAGTAGAGTGC
This sequence comes from Galagoides demidoff, assembly GCA_963574575.1. Taxonomy (NCBI): domain Eukaryota; kingdom Metazoa; phylum Chordata; class Mammalia; order Primates; family Galagidae; genus Galagoides; species Galagoides demidoff. The sequence goes on from CAUYQV010041164.1 coordinate 1,527, forward strand.
TGTGGTCTCACAGCTCACAACAACCTCAAACTACTGGGCTTAAGTGATTCTCTTGCCTCAGCCTCCCGAGAAGCTGGGACTACAGGTGCCCACCACAACACCTGGCTATTTTTTGTTGCAATTGTCAGTATTGTTTAACTGGCCCCGGTTCAGACCCACCACCCTTGGTGTATGTGGCTGGCACTGTAACCACTGTGCTACGGGCACCAAGCCATTATCAAGCTTTTGTTTGATTCACACTCTGCATTTAGAAAGATTCACATGGCTTGGCACCTGTGGCTCAAGTGGCTAAGGTGCCAGACACATACACCTAAGGTGGTGGGTTCGAATCCAGCCTGAGCCCGACAAAACAACAATGACGGCTGCAACCAAAAAATAGCCAGGCCTCGTGACAGGCGCCTCTAGTCCCAGCTACTTGGGAGGTGGAGGCAGGAGACTTGCTTGAGCCCAGGAGTTGGAGGTTGCTGTGAGCTGTGATGCCATAGCACTCTACCCAGGGCAACAGCTTGAGGCTCTGTCTCAAAATAAATAAATAAATAAATAAAATAAAAATAGCTAGGTGTTGTGGCAGACGCCTTTAGTCCCAGCTACTCAGGAGGCTGAGGCAAGTGAATCACTTGAGCCCAAGAGTTGGAGGTTGTTGTGAGCTGTGATGTCATAGCACTCTACTGAGATTGACAAAGTGAGACTCTGTCTTAAAAAAAAAAAAAATATATATATATATATATATATATATATCAGGTAGCTGTAAGAGGTTAGCTTGATCTCAAGGTTTTCTATTTGATTCCACATGTCAGTGTCTATTATTTCTGTGCCAATACCATGCTATTTTGATCACTGTGGCCTTGTAGTATAGGCTAAAGTCTGGTAGGGTGATATTCCCAGCTTTGTTTTTATTACTTAGAATTGCCCTGGCCATACAGGGTTTCATCTGGTTCCATACAAAATGAAGAACTAATTTTTTTTTAAAATTTTGAGGCAGAATATCCCTAGGTCACCCTTGGTAGAGTGCTGTGGCATCACAGTTTCTTGGCTGTTATTGGCATATACAAAGCAACCTCACACTCTTGGCTTAAGTGATTCTCTTGGCGCAGCCTCCCAAGTAGCTGAGACCATGGGTGCCCACCACAACAACCTGGCTATTTTTTGGTTGCAGTTGTCATTGTTGTTTAGCAGGTTCAGGCTGGGCTTGAATCCAGTGGCTTTGGTATATTGGCCGGTGCCCTAGTCACTGGTTTATGGGTGCTGAGCCCAAAATGAAGAATTATTTTTTCCAGATCTTGAAAGTATGATGATGAGATATATATATATATATATATATATTTTTTTTTTTTTTTTTGAGACAGAGCCTCAAGCTGTCCCCCTGGGCAGAGTGCTGTAGCATCACTGCTCACAGCAACCTCCAACTCCTGGGCTCAAACGAGTCTCCTGCCTCAGCCTCCCAAGTAGCTGGGACCACAGGCACCCGCCACAACGCCCAGCTATCTTTTGGTTGCAGTTGTCATTGCTGTCTGATGGCCTGGGCTGGATTTGAACCCGCCACCTTAGGTGTATGTGGCTGGTGCCCTAGCCACTTGAGCCACAGGCACCGAGCCTGGTATTTTAATGGGAATTGCTATCAATCTATAGACTAGTTTGGGTAGTATAGACATTTTCACAATGTTGATTTTTCCCAGCCATGAGCATGATATGTTTTTCCATTTGTTAGTATCTTCTGCTATATCTTTTATTAGGGTTTCATAATTTTCTTTGTAGAGGTCCTTCACCTCTTTTGTTAGGCATATTCCTAGGTATTTCATTTTTTTATTTGGAGCTACTGTGAAGGGAATTGTGTCTTTGATTAGCTTCTCATCTTGGCTGTTATTGACATATACAAAGGCTACTGATCTGTGGACATTGATTTTATATCCTAAGACTTTGTTGTATTTTTGGATCACTTCTAGTCTTGTGGTTGAGTCTTTGGGGTTCTCTAAGTATAAGATCATATTGTCAGCAAAGAGTGAGAGAGATGAGTAGAGAGATGAGTTATCTCTTCCCAAACCCAACTGTCATTCAGTATAAGGTTGTCTAATTTCCAAGTCTTTGTGTGGGGATGAACATTTTTGTATGGTTTGAGTTCTACCTTTATTGCTTTGTGGTCTGAGAAGATACAAGGTATATAATTTCTATTCTTTTGATTTGCTGAGTTTTGATTTGTATCCTAGCATGTGGTTTTGATTTTCTGATGAGAAAAATGTATATTTTTTAGCTTTGGGATAGTGTGTTCTGTATATGTCTATTAATCCCATTTGTTCTAGGGTCACATTTAATTCCTCTATATCTTTGTTTAGTTTCTGTTTAGAGAATCTGTCCAGTTCTGTCAGAGGGGTGTTAAAGTCCCCAACTGTTGTGGTGTTATGGGATATCCTATTGCTCAGACCCATCAAGGTCTGTTTCATAAATCTGGAGCATTTAATTTGAGTACATAAATATTTAAAATTAAAATGTCTGCTTGTTGTGTTGTTCCCTTGACTGGTATAAGGGGTCCATCCTTATCTTTCTTAGTTGCTTTAAATCTGGTTGTATCTGAAAATAAGATTGCAACTCCTCCTTTCTTCTGATTTCCATTTGCTTGAACTACTGTTTTCCTTGGCTTGGTGCCTGTGGCTCAAGTGGCTAAGGCGCCAGCCATATACATCTAAGGTGGCGGGTTTGAATCCAGCCCAGGCCTGCCAAATAACAATGATGGCTGCAACCAAAAAATAGCTGGGCATTGTGGCAGGCACCTGTGGTCCCAGCTACTTGGGAGGCTGAGGCAGGAGACTCTCTTGAGCCCAGGACTCGGAGGTTGCTGTGAGCTGTGATGCTACAGCACTATACCCAGGGGGACAGCTTGAGGCTCTGTCTCAAAAAAAAAAAAAAGAAAGAAAAGAAAAGAAATACTATTTTCCATCCCTTAACCTTAAGTCTTGATTTGTCCTTCAAGGCTAGGTGTGTCTCCTGGAGACAGCATATGGATGGCTTGTGCTTTTTTTTATCCAATCAGTCAGCCTGTGCCTCTTCAGTGGGAAATTCATTCCCTTGACATTTATTGAGAGAATTGACAAGTGTGGTGGAGTTCTACTCATCTTATTTTGTGAAAGTGCAACGTGTAGTTTTATCCTTTGAGTCATTGTGGAAGCTAAGTTTTGTCCTTTAGCTTCTGGGTGTTTACTTTGCTGATGGTCCATTGTGCTGGTGAGTGTGGAGAATAGGTCTAAGTATTTCTTATAGAGCTGGTCTTGTTGTGGCCAATTTCCTCAGTGCTTTTATATCCACAAAAATTTGATTTCTCAACTTGGCACCTGTGTCTCAAGCTGCTAAGGCAGCAGCCACATACACTTGAACTAGTGGGTTCAAATACAGCCTGGGCCCGCCCAACAACAATGATGGCTGCAACCAAAAAATAGCCAGGTGTTGTGGTGGGCGCCTGTAGTCCTAGCTACTTGGGAGGTGGAGGCAGGAGAATCACCTGAGCCCAGGAGTTGGAGGTTGCCGTGAGCTGCGATGCCATGGCACTCTACCCAGGGCGACAGCTTGAGGCTCTGTCTCAAAAAGAAATTTTTTTTTAAATTTCTCCATCAATTTTGAAGCCTAATTTAGCAGGATACAGAATGCTGGGCTTCAATTTGTTTTTCTTTTAAAGATGTTGAAGGTGGATGACCATTCTCTTCTGGCTTGGAAGATTTCAGTTGAAAATCTACTGTCATTCTAATGGCTCTGCTCCTGTAAGTCAGTTGGTGCTTACTGCTGGCTGCTTGCAGAATTTTTTCTTTCATCTTGACTTTGGACAGGTTCATTACAATGTGTCTTGGAGAGGCTCTGTTTGAGTTGAGATGACCCAGGGTTGGACATCCATGTGAAAGGAGTGTGTTATGGTCTTTAGTAAAACTTGGGAAGTTTTTATTTATGATAGTCTCCAGTAGGGCTTCCATTCCTTTAGGACAATCTTCTTCCCCTTTGGGAATCCTTCTTATTCATATATTTGAACACTTCACGGAGTCTCATAGTTTTCTAAGCACCTGTTCTGCTTTCTCTCTCTTCTTTTATACCTCTTTAACTACCTAGATTAACTCGAAAACTTTATCCTCTAGCTCTAAGATCTTTTCTTCTCCATGGTCTAACCTACTTTTTATACTTTCTAATGCATCTTTACATTCCCTGATTGTCTCCTTCATTTCCTTAAGCTCTGCCACATCCTTTCTATATTCTACATATAGAATCCTTCAGGGACAGGTATCACAGTGCCCCCTGACTCCAGTTTCTATGGGGTGCAGGAATCCCTCAACCTGTCGAAGAGTGGAGTTCTGCTCCAAGCAGGCAGAATTAAGAAGGCTGTGTTTTAGGCCCCTGCTAAGACCTTCTCATGACCTTCCCACAAGGCAGCCCCTGGCCCCAGACCTTCTCAGTATGGCTGTCTCACCAGCCACCAAACCTATGGCAAATCCACTCCAACTGGCATTCCAATCTGGTTGCTTTATACTGTTTAAGTCTCCCCACTCTTCCAAGCTTTCCACTAAGTACACAGCTTCCCCCAACAACTGAAAACTCCTGAAAAGCTTGTTCCCATCCAGACCTCTGTGGCAGCCAGATGATCCCTGCCAGTTACAATCACTTTCCTAATTCATCAGATTTCCACCGCTCCAGATCATATGCTGTACCCACTTCACCACCTCTTCGCTGTGCTCCCTGAGCTATGTGGATAAGGTAACCCCACCAGGTATGCTGGGTTCTCTCTTTTTCCTCAGTTGTACTAGGAGAGCTCAGTTGAATGATTCTTTTGGTCTGCCATCTATCTCCACCTTCCTGAACAATCATTTTATTAATTTCAATATCTTTATGATAAAATCTCAACAAACTGATGTACAATATCACACATCAAAACAATAATGAACTTGGGCGGCACCTGTGGCTCAAAGGAGTAGGGTGCTGGCCCCATATGCCAGAGGTGGCAGGTTCAAACTCAGCCTCCGGCCAACAAAAAACTGTAAAACAAAAACAAAAACAAAAAAACACAATAATGAGCAGATGGAGAAAGGTGGCTGAACAGATCCCTTTGCTGTAATAACAAATTGAACACTATCCTTGCAAGAAAGCACTGTCATGAAAACCAAAAAGTCACTTGAATAATCACAGTACTTGGTTTTTCCAAAATAACAAGAAAGTGGCATTGAAGTGGGTAGGAAAGACTGTCTCATTCTTCTTTTTTTTTTTTTGAGACAGAGTCTCACTATGTCACCCTTGGTAGGGTGCCGTAGTGTCACAGCTCACAGCAACCTCCAACTCTTGGGCTTAAGTGATTCTTTTGCCTCAGCTTCCCGAGTAGCTGGGACTACAGGCACCCACCACAATGTCTGGCTATTTTTTTTGTTGCAGTTGTCGTTTAGCTAGCCCAGGCTGGGTTTGAAACTACCACCCTCAGTGCATGTGGCTGGCACTGTAACCACTGTGCTATGGGCACCGAGCTAGACTGTCTCATTATTTATACCACTCCTCTGCCAACCCTAGACAGCACATATGGAAAAGAGAATCTAGTGGAGGGAGAGTGAATGAACATTCATGAGCATTAAAACTCTGTGCTGCATGGTTAAAAAATATAACATAGGGCATAATTCTGCTGGTGTTCATGGAGGGAGCATGTAGCCCAGCCTTGGGTCAGAGGGGAACCTCCATCTACCATGGGAGGAACTCTTAATTCCAGTTGGCTTCAACACTGGCTGACTGAAGTGGCCTGAGTACTTGAATAAATTTGAGTGATGAATAGGCTACAAGGTCTGTTGTCCTTGGACAACCCCTCCTTCTGCACTGATCTCATAGGCAATGGAATTGTGGTGTAAGCCAGTATGGTACCAGCAACTCTGGCCCTAGGAGTACCTGCTCACACTCTCCCCAAATCAGATAGTGTATCTTGGGAAAAGTCTTATTTTGAAAAGGAGAGGCAAGAACGCAGAGGACATTGTCATACAATTTGTTCCTTTATTCCATCATGATGTTTTTAGACCCACCATATGCCAGAAGAAAATCGACAGCCCTGATAAGAGGTACCTATGTAGAGTTTACCACCTGACTAACGCTCCCCACTCTGCCCTCACATATTCAATAAACATCAGTAATTTCTAGGCAGTAGTAGCTGTGGACCTTTGATGAATCCCAATACTTTGCTGATCTGGATAAACATTGGCTTCGGTTGCAACCCAGTGCGGTGCTAGCTGAGGTTGTCATGGGACCCACTGCATTATACATCTCCCAACTCTAGGCTGTTCAGTGTAGATAGAGACTCTTAATTTGGGGCAAAGAAGAAAGAATAACTCAGCGAAATCTCCCTTATCTTCCCTAAGTCTACTAATACGTTATCTTGGAATGTGTGAGAGTCACAGTTTTCCTGGGCTTAGAGCACAACCTAGTGTTGAAATAGGTGTAGGGACCTTAAACTTATGCCACAGAACTGAACACTTTAATTTCTTGGAATGCCCACTTAAAAATGTTGACAAATAGGCAGCACCCATAGCTCAATGGGTAGGGTGCTGGCCACATATACCGGGTTTGAATCTGGCCTGGGCCAGCTAAACAACAATGATGACTGCAACAACACCAAAAAAATGTTGACAAATAAAACACGGACTATGAATATTAGAACAACTCTCTGACTCCTCACTGCATTGGCATTGAATGTTGGCATTCATCTAAAATATGATAAAGCAAAATGTAAAGATGTGAATTCTCAAATCAAAATACTTGTGAAGAAGCTCAGTGAAATTCAAGATAACATATGGACAGAATTCAGAATTCTATCAGAAATTTAACTATCACAGACATAATACAATCAATCAAGCAGAAATTCTTGTGCTGAAAAACCCAATTGACAATGTGAGTTTCTCAGCAGCAGAATTAAGTAGAATTAGCTCCAAAACAGGACATGTGAAAATAAGAAAATAAAAGAATGAGAATGAAGTACACTTACAAGATTTAGAAAATTGCCTCAATAAGAGAAATCTTAGAGTTATTGGGTTTAAAAAGGATAATAGATATTAGTGTAGAACTTTTTTTTTATTTCAGGAAATAAAGTAACAACCTCTTAACAGCCAAGGATGCAGAAAGGATTCTAACATTAGTGAGTAACAGTAAATCATCCAAAGGTATAAAATTCACTTATATATTCACTGTACACAGACGAATAAAGATTAAAGTAGCGTTTTTTGTTGTTGTTGCAGTTTTTGGCCTTGGCTGGGCTTGAACCTGCCACCTCTGGCATATGGGGCTAGCACCCTACCCTTTTAAGCCACAGGTGCCACCCTAAAGTAGCATTTTAACGGTATACCACTCATATCAATGTTACAATGATTAGAAGACAAATCTATCAAATATAATTACTATACTAATTTCTTGCATAATAAACAATACAAATAGGGATAATAAAAAGTAAAAAAAAAATACAGAACCTGGGCGGTGCCTGTGGCTCAGTGGGTAGGGCACCAGCCCCATATACCAAGGGTGGTGGGTTCAAGCTCAGCCCTGGCCAAACTGCAACAAAAAAAATATAGCCGGGTGTTGTGGTGGGTGCTTGTAGTCCCAGCTACTCAGGAGGCTGAGGCAGGAGAATCGCCTAAGCCCAGGAATTGGAGGTTGCTGTGAGGTATGACACCAATAAAGTGAGACTCTCTCTTAAAAAAAAAAAATACAGAACCGGTAAGAGTTAAAGTTATGAAGTTTATTAATTTTCTCTGGTTTTTTTTTTTTTTTTTGAGACGGAGCCTCAAGCTGTCCCCCTGGGTAGAGTGCCATGGCATCACAGCTCATAGCAACCTCCAACTCCTGGGCTCAAGCGAGTCTCCTGCCTCCGCCTCCCAAGTAGCTGGGACCACAGGCAGCCCGCCACAACGCCCGGCCATATTTTTTTTGGTTGCAGCCATCATTGTTGTTTGGTGGGCCCGGGCCGGGGATTCGAACCCGCCACCTTAAGTGTACGTGGCTGGCGCCTTAGCTGATTGAGCCACAAGCGCCGAGCCCGGAGATTCTTTCTACTGGGGAACGTGCACTTCTGAGTTAGCCCAACCAAGAGATGAGGGACCTGGGATATTTATACACCGTCTCCTGTTAGGCATTCATTGGCTGAGAGCTGCTGGCACGGGAAGCAGGCATGAACTCCTGGCTTTCAAGACTTAGGGCACTCACACCCAGAGCAGAGCGGCACCAGTGGTCTGAGAATGCCCACACGCAAAGGTTCAGGTGCTGAAACTGGCAGGTAGGCCCCTGTGTGTTGACAGGCAGAGGGGGAGACGACGTGGACTGGCCCCCACAGTGGCTGCTGCAAGCCCCTGCCAGGCACATGCATCAAACACAGCCACTCCCCTGCACTCCTGGCCCCCAGAGATCAGACAAGACAGTTCTAGTCCAAATCAAGTTTAATAGGGAGTTTCAGAGATGCTGAGACTAGGGGAGGGCTTCACTGTGAATGCTGAGGTCTGGGACAGGGCCCAGTTGAGTTCTGAATATGAAAGCAGAAACTCTAATCCAGGGGTTCCTTCTTATGTATCTGGGTTAGGACCCAGGGAGTCCTGGGGAAGGTTAAGGACTATCTTAGAAGCCCTGCTAGGATGGTATTGGGATCCCCAAGTACCACGTAGGGGGATTACATCTGGATTTCTAGATATGAAGAATTCAGTTGGGGGAGAGAACCCCAACAGGTCCCAGTGAGGACAAGGTGAAGGGCTCAGGGTGTTTTACAAAAACAATCAAGGAGCCTTGATTTCACAGAAATCATAAAAAGGGCTCCTTGTAGGTGGGGGAGGTGTGTCACATCATCCCAAATATTGGGGACTGTTCACCCTTCAGCAGCCATTTTGGGGTTTTAATGTAAGACCCTAATGGCAGGATATTCTACATACATTATCATGGTTTTGCACATTAGCATACGCTGGCTGTCCCACAGGACGGTGGGGACTGGAAAAATCAGTCCAGGTTCTGGGTTTGAGTCCTAAGAGGACAGGCCTGGGGGCGCCACACGGCTCCTCTTCAATAGCTGCCGGAGCTGTGGACAAGGCAAGGCAGAGTGAGCAGGCTTGGGGCTGGAGGGAGAGGGGAAGGCAGGCGGTGTGCGGGGAGGGCTGGAAAGGAGCTGAGTGGGGTCAGGTGGATCTCGAAGTCGGGGTCCAGAGTCAGCACTGGGCTGGTGGTAAAGGTCTGGGTTCAGATGATAAACCAGAACTGGAGATGAGTGAAAGATGCTGCTTGCTGAGGGTTCCCACCCTGGGGTTAGTACCAAAGGGAAGAAGCAAGGAGGTCAGAAGTCACATCTGAGGTCAGGACCCAGGGCTAGGGGTAGAGGACCAGAGGTCATACTTAGGGATCAAAGGTCACAACTTGAGGTCAAGATTCACCTTAGGGATAGGGGTCAGAGGAGTACTAGAGTCAGGGCTCCAACATGGAGGTCAGAGGTCACATTTTGAAGTCAGGGTTGGCTAAGGGTTGAGGTGACCTTCCAAAATTAGAAACCACCCTCTAAAGTCAGGTTTGGGTAGAGAGGTAGGGTCATGCTGTTAGCTCAGAGGCCACCCTCTGAGGCCAGGCCCAGTGCTTACCCCCTCGGGGCCCGGCCCGGGCCTCAGCAGGTGCACAGGCTGCTCATTCTCTAGGTTGCGCAGGGTCGGGTCTGCCCCAGCTGCCAACAGGCGACGCACGATGGCCTCTTGGGGTGGCCCAGGGGGCAGGGCAGCTGCCATGTGGAGGGCTGTGTTCCCATGGGCCTGAAACAATAAAGACAGGGCTGATCAGGATCCTGACTGAGCTGGCCTACGCCCTCCCAACTGCATCCTGCTTCATCAGCCATGTCCTACACTCGCCCCTTAAGAGTTCCATATCCCTCTGTGTCCACGTGCTACACACTCCCCCATGGTCTGTTTCCCTACTACACATCCCCTTCAGAGCCCACACATCGTCCCCTCTATGTCCATAGCCCACCAGGCCCCCAACATCTCGTTTCTCCCTCTGCTGTATCTCCCACAATTTGCACGCCCCACCCTAGGCCCCCACCTTCATGTTGACAAAGGCCCGCAGGTCTCCTCGTGGCAGATCCAACAGCAGCTGAACCACAGTAGGGTTGGCAGCCTGCACGGCCAAGTGCAGGACTGTCTTGTTGCTCTTGATCTCCTGTGGGGAGAGAAATCGCAGAGGTTGGACCAATCTGCACACCCAGGCTCACTCCCGAACCCAGAAGCCTTGAGATACTCTGGCCTTCCCCTGCCAAGCCCTGCCAGGAGTGCCATGTTCAGCTATAAATATTGAGCACAAAATAGCACTATGTGTAAGGCATGTCATCCACACCACATGCCTCACAGAATATACATTTATTCCCCCCAGCGCCTAGCCACAGGCCAACTAACACATGAAAATGCACCCTGACCTAAAGGGACTGTACTTGATCTACAAGAACAGAGTCAGGCAGCATTTATCAACACACTAGCTACTATCGTGACAGTGCACCACAACATTGAGCTGTTCTCTTCATATTTGGGGAAAAATAAAAGACATTTTCTAAAATGAAACTTATATTATGTACCTTTAAGGAGTTTGTGATGATAAGCAACATTATGAGTCTTATGTGCTTATAGAAAGCAAAACAACCTAGTTTGTGCATCAAATAAATTATGAAGAAAAGACAAAGCTATCGATTAAGAGGGGCTTTCAAAGATATATCATCATAATATACGGGCTTTATTTGAATCTTGGTTTTTGATTTTTTTTTTTGAGACAGAGTCTCACTCTGATCTACAGGCTAGAGTGCCATGGTGTCAGCCTAGCTCACAGCAACCTTAAACTCCTGGGCTCAAGCAATCCTCCTGCCTTACCCCCTTGAATAGCTGGGACTACAAGCACTTGCCACCATGCCAGGCTAATATTTTTACTGTTGGTAGAGATGGGGTCTCACTCTTGCTTAGGCTGGTCTAAAATTCCTGAGCTCGAGTGATCCCAGAGTGCTAGGATTATAGGTGTTGGCCACTGTACCTGGCCTGAATCCTGATTTTTTTTTTTTTGAGCAGAATGTACGTCACCCTCGGTAGAATGCTATGGCATCATGGCTCACAGCAACTTCAAGCTCTTGGGCTTAAGCAATTTTCTTGCCTCTGCCTCCCAAGTAGCCGGGACTACAGGTGCCCACCACAAAATCCAGTTATTTTTCTGTTGCAGTTGTCATTGTTGCTTAGCTAGCCCGGGCTGTGTTTGAACCTACCGGCCTCAGTGTATATAGCTGGCACCATAACCACTGTGCTATGGGCGCGGAGCCCTGAATCTTGATTTTTTTAAATTAAGAAAAAAAAGGGGCTTGGCGCCTGTGGCTCACTCGGCTAAGGCGCCAGCCACGTACACCTAAGGTAGCGGGTTCGAATCCCCAGCCCGGGCCCGCTAAACAACAATGACGGCTGCAACCAAAAAATGGCCGGGCTTTGTGGTGGGCGCCTGTGGTCCCAGCTACTTGGGAGGCGGAGGCAGGAGACTCGCTTGAGCCCAGGAGTTGGAGGTTGCTGTGAGCTGTGATGCCATAGCACTCTACCCAGGGGG
>CAUYQV010041165.1:0-10940 GCA_963574575.1 Galagoides demidoff
CAGAACATCTGGATTTTTAGATGACAATCCAGGAAGCTGAACCCATGAAAATCTCAGGCCCAAATCTCAGCCAAGTCCTGTAAACTATTTGTAAATTATAAGAAAATATGTTTTCATCAGATATGGAATATATGTTTCTTCTTTTATGAATTTGGAAAATTGAGTAAACACCCACTTTCGGAAGTGCTCTGGCTTTGCAATTTTGCAGCTGGGGGCAGGGATCACAGTTGGGTTGTGAATTGTGCTCTAGGCCTTGAAAGAGTTGGCACCTGTCCCTGCCCCTCCAGTTCTTCAGCACACAAGCTCATGTGACTGTCCCCAGGAGCTGAGAACACACGTGGCTCCTGTGCTGTTCTGGTAATGGTGGTGGGGGTGGGGGTGGGGGCTGCAGAACCTCTGGGCATGGCACTGGTCTGTTTGTCTGGTCTTGCCAACCCCACCAGGCCTTCCTTGCTCTCGGGGCTCCAGTCCTTTTCTGAATGATGACCTCCCCTCCCCTTTCCAACTCCCACTAACTGTTTGGATCTCTGTTCAACTGTCCTTCAGTCAGAAAAGCACTGGCTGCCTTTCTGGGCACCAGCAGTGCCCATTCCTGCTTCCCCACAGCTCCCTCACGTTTGTGCAGGACTGTGCTCGTGTTTTATCCATCATGCCTGTGTGATTATCCAGTGAACCCTGTTGTTCTCCCGCTCTGAGTGCTGGGAAGGTGGGCAAGTGACGTGCACCCTGACATCCCGCTGCTTGGTGCATCATGGGCCCTCAGTAAATACTTGTTGAATGAATGCTGTTCAATGATCAAAATTCCATTTTTGACTTTGCCCTTGATTTCAACTTTGACTGATAGGCATTTTCCATACAGAGCTCTGCCCTCATCCACTCAGGCAGACCAAGCTCATAGCACTTCCCCGGGGAGCAGGATCACTGGAGGTGACCTGACGGGAAGGTGGGACCCAGGGCTGATGAGTTGTCCTCACAGGGAGTCCTGCTTACTCTGAGGCCTGTACCATTTATCAGCCCTTCCAGTGACCCCCAGCTCAGCTCTTCCTCCTCCTTGAGTGAGTCTGAGGTTACCCTTTGCGTTCTCACTAGGAAGAGTAGAGAGCAAGAAACAGTGCTCAGCTTCATGTCAAATGCTCCTGCCCCTGGTTACCTACTTTGGCGACACATTTCCCCCTCATCTGAACACATAAGGAATTACATTTTGATAAGTGCTTGAAAGGAGCTTTAATAAACCAGCAAGGCCAGCCAAGAAGAATGAAAGAATTTGAAAAATAAAGCCCTTGAATCTGAAACCATAAGAACACTCAGGATTTGAGGGTTCTGGAAGCTTCAGCTCCTGTGAACCATGAACCAATGAGCAATTCTTTTAATTTAAATTAACTTAATTAGAAACATTAACTATCAAGGATTCAGGATTTAGGCAGAAATGGTTCAAACCAAAGGAAAAAGTTCAGGCAATAAAGTTCACTGCTCCACTCTCAGGAGCTCCACGTCTGGAAATCCTGGTGTGTGGTGATGGAGGACAGTGTGAAGGGAACTGGTCCTCACGGAAGGCCTACTGTGTGCCTACTGTGTACCTACTGTGTGCCTACTGTGTACCTACTGTGTGCTCACCAAGCACTGTCTGTGTGTATGATCTGTATAATATCAATTGGGTAGGTGCCTGACCTACCCAGGATCAACTGGGTTGTGCAGATAAGGATACTAAGGCACTTGAGCAATGTCACACAGGTGGAGAGATGAGATCAGGTGCAAACCCAGGCCTGAGAGCTTCCGAGCCTGGACTTTCAGTGTGCCCCGGGGCAGGCAGCCGCCACAAAGAGCTTGTTGGGCACCGCACAGCCTGCGGCTGCAGAGCTGTGCGGGGCAGACCTAGAGATGCAACTCCAAGCTGCCCTCTGCCTGGGCACACAGTGGGATGCAGTGGGCTGGCCCTGGGGTGCGTGGTGCCTGCCATCAGGTGGTGGGCATCGCCCTGCTCCCAAATAACAACGGTTAAATCAGGCGTTTCAGGGAACAATCCTTTTCATCTCTCCTTCACTCCCACAGTTCACAGAAATGACCTAATTTTGGTTTCAACAGTGTGAGCTGCACTTCACTCTTCACTTGAAACTCCTGTACAAATGTTCCAGAATGTTGGCAGTGTAGCTCATGACCTCCGTGCAGTGAGGTCTGTCATAAGCTCTCTCGCACTGCTGTGGCCCTGCCGGCTCGGGCAGTGCGACCCTGGCACAGGCTCAGTGGTCAGCATCAGCTGGAAGCCAGCTGGGGCAGGAGCGGGTTCTGGCAGCATCTCACCCTGCCCCGCTACCCAGGGCACCCAGAGCCCTCACCCCTGTGTGTCCCCGCACTCGGCCCACTCCTGCCCCCATGAACCTCAAACCCAGTCGGCATGCAGCCCCATCTTCCAGGCCGTCTTCCTCACCTAGCCAGTGGGTCTGCTGGTTTCCGACAGGCACCTCCAGTTTCAGGTAGACACGACCTGTCACACTGTGCCTCTGTACCTTTCTTTTTCTTCCGCAGCCATCCCAAGTTAACTGTCACAACTGGCTCAAATCCTACCCTCAGGAGGCTGGGCCAGCTCACTGGTTTTGAAATGATCTCTATAAATGAATTCAGAGTTTGGTTAGATTTTTCAGGTATTCAGAATTATTTAAAAACTAAAAGAAAAACCCAACACACACCTAGGAAATGAACAACAGGCCCAGGCCGGCTCCTCAGGCATTCTGTGACAGGCAGAGGCCTCGGGCACTGTTGACAGACACCCTTCCCTCCTGCCACCTCAGCGCAGACTGTGCTAAAAATCAGACCCAGACTTTAACTGTAAGGGTGCCAAAACGGGGTTTCCAGAGGACAGGCTGGTCGCCAATTTAAATCAGAATCTCAGATTAGCAATGAGTAATCTTTCAGTATAAGTATGTTCTAAATATCACACAGGGCAGAGTTGCTTAAGTGATATGTTATTTGTTTTTATTTGAAATTCAAATGTAACTGAACCTCTTATATTGATATCCTCCAAATCAATAGCAGAGCTACAGAGGGAAACCCTGAATAGGTTTTTTACACTTAAGTCAGAACCTTGATAGGAAAATGTCCTGTGACCTGGGATGGAGACATCTGGATGCACGAGTCCACGCCTGAGCGCGAGAACCCTCTGGGCACAGAGAGGCAGCCGCACCCTTTCTCCCGAGCTGCGGCTGCCTGGAACTGCACACAACCTTCACCGGAGATTACGTCTTCTAATACGGTACCCGCTCTCCTCGACAGCTGTCCCCATCTCTCTTACTTCTTCAAAACCCATAACCAGGGTCAGGTCCCAGTGTAGCCCAAGTAGGAAAATAAAGTACTGTGTCCTCTGTAGTCGGTGCTCACGGTACAAGATTAGGCCATGGAACTGCCCTCCCTACTGTCAGAGGGGATCCCGGGATTCTGAAATTTTTAGAGATGTTCAGCTATGAGAGGCAATGTGGGCATAAAACCCAGAAAAGCAACCAAAGTTCCTTTACCCTGGAGTGTCTATGGGGATGGCTAACGGAGCATTGTATTCTTTGGGGTCAAAATTTAGCAGCCAACTAAGGCACTGCTTGACTGACACACACAGAAGAATTCAAGCACTGGTGAACAGAGGCTGCTATCAGAGGCTGCAGTGAAAACATCACCGCCGTTCCCTCACTTTCCGTATCCAAATCACTTTCCACACCTGGGTTTGCAGACCCAGAGTCCACTGACTAAAGGAGAAGCCAGGTCCCCTTGAGGCAGGACTTTACAATGTCACTAATCTATGCCATAAATATTCTATATTCCTCCCCCCGAGGGATGTATGGCTGCTTACAGAGGAACTGTCCATTTGGGAAAAGGAAGTGTGCCAACCCTGGAGGTGACTGGGTACAGATTCTGAGCTGACACTAGTCAGGGGAACCACCACACCATCACGAGAAAGAAGGTCTGAAGTAGCATGAGCATGGGAGGGATGGCAGCCTCCCTTCTTTTGTCCCAGAGCCATTTCAGCTCTGACTACTGTCACAATATAATCCTTAGGAACTTTGCGCACGCTGGTCCAATATACTATGATATTTCCTTAATTAGGCTTGACTAATAGGAGATGGTAAGGATGTGTCTACTCTGGTAGGACACATGCCTCAGGGTCTGCGAGGCCAGTCCCACAAAGACTGAGCCTCGCTCCATCACCCACACCTCCGTGGGCAGTCTGCTCTGTGGGCAGAAGTGGCAGCAGCCTGGCCCAGGCCACCTCAGCTCTGTTCCACAACCAGGCTCCAGGAGACAGTCCCATCTGCTCACAGCAGCAGCAGCAAAGCCACGTGCCTCCCTGCCCTCCACTCAGTGGCATGAGGAGAACCAGGCCCAATGGCTTCTGCCACTTGCCCAGAAGGTCAGCTAGTGGCAGTAGGTGGCCCAGGAAAGTGCCTCCTGCCCCTGCTGACACCACCAGGGATTGAGTGGGAATCCTGGAGCACCAGAATAATGAAGCACATCCGAGCACCACGGCAGAGGCCCAGAAAACTAAACTGTCAGCTGAAGTGAAGCTCACGAAGTAAGCCAGGACCCCACCTAAACCCGAGCAGGGTGACTGCCTGCAAACACGAGAGATTGACCTGGAATCAAGTCTCCAGAATAATAAGCAGATGACCAGGATACAATACAAACTCACCAAGAACCCAGAAAACCAGCTGAGTGAGAACAGACAATCAATAGATGCCAATGCTTAGATAAGCAGGATGTTGGAATTATGCAATAAGAATTTTAAAGCAGCTATTACAAATACGCTTCATAAGTTAAAGTCAGTACTTCAAATATCAATGCCATAAAAAGGCTTCAACGATCAGTTTCACAGGATCGATTTACAAAACATTAATTAATACTTAGAATCAGGAGAACAGCAGTCGTCCACTCTGTATGTGATCTGGGTTAAAGGTTTTAAACTCACTGCGTTGATCTCTCTTTCTTCAGGTGGAAACACTGCTTCCTTGACAGCACCCTGGCAGATCCTGCTGGTGGTCTAACCATGTTCCCTTTGTATCGACAGAACCCTGACTGCGAGGAGATGAGCAAGACAATAGCTAAAGATATGCACTGTCCAGCCTCCCCTGCAGCAAGGAAGAATCTCTCCACACATTCTGGCCAGTGGAGGTGTGAGGGCAGAGGGTCCTGGGGACAGTTTCCCTCCCAGAGCAGAAACGAAGCCCTTGCTAGGAGAAAACCCCCTGTCCTCTCTGCTTGCCTCTTCTCCCAGTCTGGAGCTGGGATGTGGGGTCTGCAGCTGGCAACCAGGACTAAGGGGAGACAACCCAGGGGCCAGTGAGGACCGGGGTGGAAAGGGAGGCTGCTGCCCTGACTGCATCCCTGCGCTGGGCTTCCGGGCTGGCAGGCAGCCTCAGAACTCCTTGGTATGGGAGAAAAACAACATCTGTGTCTTTAGGCCACGGTCACCTTAATCTTCTGAGCTTGAGGCCGGATGCATTCGGGGGACTGAATGAGGAAGATGAGGAGGGGGAGCTGTAGTCTCCATGCCAAGACCTACACCGTCAAGCACAGTTAATTCTCTTCACTGCCAACAGCAGTAGGCCCCAGTGCGGCTTTCATTTCGAGGAGGACTGAATGAGGCGAGGGTCCTTGCCTGGCTCAGTGAACACCTGGTCCCTGTTTTCTGTTGTTAACGGTCACGTTAAAGGGTTTTGCTGTGTTAGCGCGCAGTCCCAGGAGCGCGCTCGGCACACTGAAATTGCCCCCCGCCCTTCCTGCATCCTTCCCAGGTGACGGGGACATGGGGAGAGACAGAGGTGGAGGAGAGTCCCGCCCTCCCAGGACTGGAGCTCGGCCCCTAGGCCTATGCCAGGCTCCTCTGGGGACATCATCATTGTCCCTACTGAGCCGGGCAAAGCCTGAGCCCCAACGGTGCAGCCAGCCTCAGCCGCCTTCGGGCTGTTCCTCGCGGGGACTCCTCCGCGCCGAGAGGGGGCGACAGAGGCCGCGAGGGGCCCGGTGGCTGGGCGCGGGGCCAAGTTCCTGCCCCAGGCGGCGCTCGGGACCCGACGCTCAATCAGCCGAAGTCCGCGAGCCCCGCCTCTCCCTGGGTGGCCTCAGTTTCCCCGCGCGCAATGCCGGACACCTTTCGCTGTGCAGCCAGAGCCCAGGGGACCCTGGCAGCCTCGGGCAAGGGTCGTGCGCGCGGGGGTCCCGGTGCAGCGCGCGGTGAACGCGGCCGCCTCTCAGGAGCCCGTCCCGCCCCAGCCCGGGGTCTCCATCCCGCCCACCCTGCCTGGGCCTGGCGCCCGCCCCCAAGCCATTCTGTTGGAGGCGCTCTTAGCTCAGTCCCTCACGTCAGGTCTGCGCCCCCGCGTCTGTCGCCTGCGGCTGAGCAGCCCTTGCCGTCAGGACCGGCCATTCACCGCGGCCAGGGCCCTGCAGCCCTCCAGGCTTTCTTCCCTGCACTCAGCTCCGTGCTGCTTCTAGAAGACTTTCATCGCCACAGGCAGATGCCGGATTAGTGACGACCATGACCTTTAAAACCCTGAACGCCGAGTATGGCAGGGGCCCCTGCTCCTGTCCTTTCCTCTGCCTAAGATTTCAAGTCACTAGGCCGTGAATAAATGGCTGTGGGAGGCCAGCCCCAGGCCCTCCGTCCAACTCTTATTATCCACTGTAGTTACTTGAATGCTTTGTTTGTTTTTAGTATCAAATTAAAAAAATATACCTCTTAATGCGCCTGCTTGGTTTGCTGGCGGCAGAAGCCCCTGCGTGGTCAGAGGCCACAGGGTTTGCACCGCTTGGCTTCCCTGAGTCCCTCTAGGGGAATCCCGGGGGCTGGGCGCCGGAAGTGCTGGGAATTCCCATTCACCCCACGCACAAAGTCAAGATCTCTGGCCAGCCGCCCATTCAACTCCCAGGACCTCTAGGCCTGCAGAGGTCCCCAGGGACCCACCCACACCGCCAGGGACCCTCTGGCTTCCCCACCAATCCTGAAAGGAGCCATTCTTTGGGAGGGTGGTCCCAGTGCCTCCCTTTCTGGCAGAGGAGCCGCCTGTGGAGACCAGACCTCTTCCTCCGCATTTCTGGCCACAGTTGCTGAGGGAGTAGTGGGGGGAGGGCTGGGTACCAGGAGTGGGTGGGCCAGCTGGGCTGAGCGTGGTGGGGAAGGGGCCAGGCATAGTTTCAACTGGGGCAGAGAGGTGGAACTGGGCTTGACTGCCTAGGGAACATGGAGAGAGTGTCTCCTCATGTCCAGGGTGTTAAGAGACAGACGGATCTGGGGTCGCTGTGGGGGTGGGAACATGTGTCCTGAGGTCCCAGCCACTGCCTGAGGAATCTCCACAGAGAAGGTGGGAGGTGCCCCTTCTTGTCTGCTCACCTGCAGTGTCTCTTACCTGTGGGCTTCCCTGGTGGTGCCATCTCACGTGGGCTGAGGTTTTGCTGGGGCTAGTCTGTCACGGGACCCTGGCCCTCCGAACAGCACATTGTTAGTCCACAGGGAAGCTAGGGTGCTGAAGCTCCTGCCTGGGAACAGCTCCTCGCCTCCTGGAGGCTTTCCTGAGTACCCTCCCTGCTAGCCAGGGTCAGGGCAGGAGACAGTTGGTGGTGCTGCAGGGACCCTGACAAAGACAAATGTGTAGGCAGAATTAAGAGAAACCAGCAAGGGGGGTGAGGCACCCCAGGCCTGCAAGGGGCAGATGAGGGTGCAGTTTCTGGAACATGAGCTGTAGCACTGTGAGAGAGGCTGCTCCCCCCAGGGTGTGGGGTACAGCACAATCACAGCCAGTGGGCAGGGGACATGGGGTCTGTGCCATGCATGGCCCTCTCTCTCCTGCTCTCCAGGCCTGTGCTGGCTCCCTCTTGGCCAAGACCCCTGGGAAGCTGGGGCCCTGGGGCCAGTTCATGTGGGCCATAGTGGTGGGTGGCAGGGATGCAGAGCAGGGTGGAAAAGGAGGCAAGGCATTGGGACCAACAGTGTCCTGCATGGGGTGGGAGGGAGGCCTTGGATGGGGTTTCTGAGTGTCCAGGATCTCTTTCCCAGGGCCTTGCATCTCAGTGGCTCCTAATAAGTAACATCTGATACTATGAGAGGCTGCTGACTGCATCCCAGGTCTCTCTGACCACAAGGCCATGCAGGCTTCCAGAATGGGCCATCTGGAGGGTTATAGGAGTCCAGAGGCGCCTCCAACGAGGAGGTAGCACTCCATCCCTTAGCTCTTCAAACCAGCACGATTCTGTCCCCAGCGGTATCCTTGGCACCCAGAACAATGTCTGCCTGCAGTGGGCCTTAACAAAAGCTGTTGAGTAAGTGGTAACCTGGGCCTCACTGGCTAATTCTAAGGGAAAGGCTGCATTTTAGGAGTAGGGGGTAAGGTGCAGTGCGAGAGTGGTACCCGGGGTTCTGCAGCTAGGGTGCTGTCTGGCTCCAGGGAGAGCCCAGCCTTCAAACCAAGCCCCAGGCCTAGCCAAAAGTGACCTGCCTCCTCTGCATGTCGAGTGATAACTGTGATCCTGGAGGAGTCCCTGATATCGGGCCCTTGTGCCTCGCACTAAGTGTCACTTACACGATCTCATTCAGTTCCCACAACAATCTTGTGCGGTGGGTACTGTCACTAACATCCCCATCCTACAGAAAGGAAAATGGAGGCTTGGGGAGGTCGAGTATCAGTTTAGTGACTTTCCACAGTCTCTGGGCAGTGCGGGTGGGGAGTGCTGGGGCCGAGTCTGGCCTTTGTGCTTCTCTGCAGCACAGCTTCTCCTGGAAGGCCACTGAGGTCCCATTAGTGGTTCTGGGAACACACAGCTGAGGGTCACCTCTGCTGGCCCTCAGCCAGGGTCGACTCGGTCTGCTTCAGCCAGCAGGACATGTCCCTCCCACCTTTCTAATATCCTTCCCCGGCCCTGAGACCCTCCTTCCAGCCCTGTCACAGCCCTGCCCAGCCCCTACAGCCCATTCCTCAAACATACCCCTAAGCAGTCTGGTGCTCTGACCTCTCTCCACGGTCAAATGCCCCCCTCAGCCTCTGCCAAGTGTCCCTTGCTGGCCTGTTGGCCATGGAATGTAACAGACCACTCTCTGGGACTTGGATCTGTGCTGCCTGGTGGCTCATCAGGGAATGGAGGAAGAACTGTTGCCCCAAAGGCTGAAGTTTCTGGAGCTGGTGCCCTGCAGGCCTCTGTCTGTGAGGCTGCTTCACCTCACCGGGCTCCTGGGAGCAGCTTCCTTCTGAGCTGGGGTGCTCCCAGCCCCTGGCCTTAAATGACAGGCTCCCAAGCCAGCTGGGGCCACCTGGTTGGTCCCTCGGCCCTCTGAGGCCCTCTCCTGGCCAGTGTAGGTTACTGTGGCTGACCCTGCAGGCCTGAGGACCAGGATGACACCAATGACAAAGAGCAGCCACCCAGGGCCAGCCCTTAACTCCAGCTCTGTGTAGGGGGCACCAATCTTTCTGAGATCAGAAGCCTCCCATTCCTACTGCCAGCAGCTTAAGTGGATGTGGGGTGGTCCGACCCCACTTCCCGTAGTGTCTGAGGCTGCTATAATCACATTATAGTCTCCTGGGCACTTACGTGGCAGGCTTTAGTGCTTTCCTGTGTATCTTCATTAGCTAAAGGCCTGCCACAGCTTTGGGTGTCTAGTTTCAGGTTGATGGTCTTTGGAAGCTTGTAACGTCTCTGCTTGATTTCCCAGGCAGAATGATTTCAGACGTCTGGGTGCCGGAGTCAGCAATGGTTCTGCCAAAACTTCCTGAGTGTAAAATCCGGATGGGAGCCTGCTGGCCTGGGAGCCCTCCTCCTGCATGAGCTTCCCAGGTCAGGCCGCAGTAGCCTGCCAGGCATGTCCTCGCTGAATGTAGAGCCCTGGCAGGGTGACCGGGTGGGTGAGCTCTGTCCCCAGGAGGCCCCAGCTGTGAGCACTGCCCTCCCCCTCCCCCACTCTCAGATACCATAGAAAGCAAAGGTCAGGGGTGAGTGTTTGGAAGCTGAGCAGTGGCTTACCTGCTAAGAGAAGTCCATCCTTGGAGGCCTAGAGAAGATGGTACAATTCCAGAGCCGCTCCTGTTCTTTAAGGCGAGGTCTCGAGTGAAACATTTCCAGTACTCGACTGTGTTGTTTAATTTGGTTCTGAGTGTTGATCAGAGCAGAGGATTCTCTCCTGGCCTTTCTAGGGTGGCCCAGCCCTGCCTCTGTTGTACTGAGTTTAGGAGACTCACTGCTGATATGAGCTTTCTTCCTTCCCCCGTCCTTCCCTCCCTTCCACTCTTATGACGTAGCACTAAAACAGCATTCAAAGTCATTGCCCCCCTTCTCAGGTATCCACATAGCTAGAGATATAGTTGCTATCAGCCAAGAAGGGTCATTTTGCCAGGTGAGAGACTGATGACTGGGGGAGCAGCTGGTGTGCAAGAATCTGGACTCGTGCAGTGAAGGCAACGTCGGCACCAAGGCGAGGTGTGGGCAGAAGTGAACTAGGTTAAAGTCAGGGACGCCTGTGCCTCTGACCTGCTGGCCCAGCTTCGTTCCATCGGAACTGAGGGGATATTGGCTTTATGTAGCCAGTCACCAGTGTGGGCAACTGGAGGTCCCCCTTGCTAGGAAACGGGGAGGTGAGGTCCAACCAGTTGATAAACCCGGGGTTTTATTCTCTGCCTCTGGGTCTGTAAATTAACTGAGGCCGAGTGACCTCCTACAGGCAGGAAAGAAGCCTGAGCTGCAACGGTAAAGATGAAATAACAACAGACCCCCTAGAAATTCAAAGAATCCTCAATGAATACTACATGAAACTCTATTCCCAGAAATATGAAAATCTGAAAGAAATCGACCAATACTTGGAAGCACGCCATCTCCCCAAACTTAGCCAGAATGAAGTGGAAATGTTGAACAGGCCCATATCTAGTTCTGAAATAACAGCAGCTATACAAAATCTCCCCAAAAAGAAAAGCCCGGGACCAGAC